>JXCR01052146.1:0-11299 GCA_002079205.1 Phalaenopsis hybrid cultivar
GGGGGGGGGGGGAGGGGAGAAAAACTTTTAAAAACAAATATTTATCTGTCCTCAAATAAACTATATTTAAAGTTATTTTGATATAACATGTGGTAAGTGGTGTGATACACCTAAAATATATAACATTTATGTACACATTTTTATATCTATTTTTGAGGATGTTGTGTTTTAATGGAAGATATTTGTGTGTTTTTCTTTCAAATACAGTCAAATGAATTAAAAAATGGTGAAATGAGTGAAAAAGAATCAAATTTGGAGCAAAAATGAAGGTGTGCAAATGTATAGTAGTGCCTAAATGCCCAGAACCTCGTGCTTACGCGCCAGAGATAGTTATTTGAAAATTCAATGAATTTGGACAAATTTTTGAAGGGGTGTTTGAAGAAACTCTTGGTGAAAACGTGGATTATGGTTACTGGGCACAAAAATACATTCAAATGATTATTTAAAGGAGGTAACTCTTGAAAGATTCATTGAATGTGGACACATTTTTGAAGAGACACCAAAGCACCTTTTGGAAAATTATAAAAGAAGGATTTGGATTGAATTGAAGAGGCCACTACCCTCCTCTCTTTGCAACTTTTTTCTACCATTGTTATCATAGAATAATTATGATACTTTTAGAGAGATGAAAATGATGAATTATAGTTATGTTAGTAGAGAGTATTGTAAGAGAAAATAAGAGATTCAAAGGAACTTCAAGAGTTTGGTGAAGAGGAATTTGAGATAATTTTTTATCTGTATGACTACATTTGTTTTTAATTTAGACTTCTTGTGTGTTTACATGATTTCTATTTTAAACTTAAGTATTGTTGTGTTTTCTCCATGAATTCTGAGTAGCTTTCTTTATCTTTTTTCTTAAAATGATAAGTAATTAAGTGTTGAATGGAAGTTGTGTGAAGTATTGATCTTTAATGTCAAAATAATTTGTGATGATTTATTCTTGTACTTCATTTACTTCTTGATTTGGCCAATTAAGATGTTAATATTTGTTGTGAGAACATGCAAGATCCGAGATGATATTGTCTCAGTCAACTAATGGTAAGAATCACATGAGATTTTATGGATGAGAATATAATTTATATGGTTGAGTGCAAATAAATAGGGAAATAAACTTTGAAGAGTATAGAGTTAGAAGACTTTAGAGTGACATGCTAAAGACCCAAATTTGGTTTATTATTTTAGTTCTTGATACGAGATGTTAGCTTCTAGGTGGAGGGAGAAGAGGGAACTCTAGAGTGAGAGCTAGTATATTCTCTACCTAGCCCGTCTTCAAGATTATTCAAATTTTAAATTTGCCAACGTTCTTTATAGTATCTCTAGTAAGGATAAAGAAAAATATTGCTCCTATTTGACACAACACAATTTAGATACTTCCACAATAGAAGTCCTATAATTGTTACTGATTCATGATAAGGAAAAATATATTTTATTTATATTGCTTTCATCTTATAAACATCTAGTTAAATTTTGTTAGTTGTTTACTTTATTTTCAATTATCAAAAAACTACCAAAATAAATCAAACTTGCATTCTTATTATGACATCTATAGTTTAAGTAAAAACATTTTTCAAATTAGAGTTTGGTATCTAATTTTTTCTTAAAAGATTGTAAATCTCCCTATGGATTTGATGTTCGGGGCTTAATAAGAAATTCCAATATCACTTGATAACGATACATATACTTGCGTAGTATCACAATATTTAAATATAATAGTTGTACTCTTATTTACTGTGGAGTCAAGTTTTTGGCGATGTTGTAAAGAAAGAAATATAAATAAAGAAATTAAGAATATAACCACACATACTTCGTAGTGCTGTCGTAAAAGTCGGGATCATGGTGCTATTCTTAGAAAACTATATTTTTTATTCTATAAATGTCATAGTAAACTTAAGTAAAAGTTTTTAATGATAAGGGATAGTTTTAGAGTTAAGATATTTAGTATCAAAGAATAGGAATAAGTTTTTACTATTAATAGTAGGAAAAATTGCAATTTTGAAACACTAAGGATCTTAGATGTGCACTTTAAAAAGAATTGGAGACTCTATGAAAAATCATTTTTATACTAATACACATCATCAAGTAAGAAAATGTGAGAAGGTTTTAATATTAGGAAGAGGATAGTGAAATTCAAAATCATTAAAGGTTATTCAAATATAACAATCCTCACACAAAAAGAAAAAAAAGAAAGGATTGAAAATAATCCTGAAAGAAAAAGAAAGTATAATTAAAAGAAAAAGAAAAATAAAATAAAAATATGTGAGGAGTAGCTAGAGGAGATGTCTAATTAAAAATTTACTTCACTTGAATTATCTTAAAGGAAGAAACTTATTTACATTTCTGAGCTTATTCTTAATTTTAAATGCATGAGCCAATTCTTTACTGGTAGAGTTCTCATATAATTTTATCTTTTAATTATTCTAAGATTCCTAAGTCTGACAAGTTATACTTATTTTTTTAAATGAATAAAAAATCAGAATTCTTAACTTAAGTACTAGATACTCTTACACCTTAGTTCTATGTCGAGTTATTGAAAAATTTTCTAAAGTTTTACTATCAAATTGATGGAGCAAAAGTATAGTAATATTTAATGAAACCCACAACCATAAGTTAAAGAATTTATTTTGCAAAATAGATGAGTTACTTGAGGACAAGTAATGTTTAAGTTTGGTAGAATTGACACGCCTTAAAATGTGTTATTTTTATACAAATACATTTTATGCTCATTTTTAAGAATATTGTGTTTTAATGGAAGATATTTTGTGTGTGTGTTTTTTTTATTTCAAGGACAAGAGATGGAGTTTAAGAGTGAAAGGAGCAAAAATGGAGCAAAAGAGGGTTAAAAGGAGCAAATGAGCAAAAAGTGACCTGGGCTTAAGTGTCAGGTAGTTAAAATAAAAGGTTGGCGCCTAAGCGCCAAAAATAGTTTTAACTTTTTTGCAATGATTTTGGACGAATTTTGAAGGGGTTCTTAAAGTGAATCTTGGTGATTTTAAGAGCTTTATTTAAAGAAAAGATTGGTTGGTCGAAAGGGGGGCTTTTGGAGGGCTTGGTTGGTCGTGAAGATTTTTAGGAGGGGGCGTGAGGCTCTCTTATGTGGCTATGTTGTGTGAGTAGTGAGTGAGAGTCTTTTTGTGTGTGTCTTTGTCCATCTAAGAAGAGTAAGAAGTAATTAAAGTAACTTCAAAGGATTTGCTTGGGAAGAAGTCTCAAATAAGTACTTGGTATTTTTGTTTGAGTTTTGTTTTACTGTGTAAACTTGGATTTTAATATAAATCATGTTTTGTTGTGTTATCCCCATGAAGTCTGAGTAATTTCCTTTATCTTTCTCCTTGCAATAAGAAGTAATCATGTGAATTATTAGGATTATTTAAGATTTATGTTATTTTATACTTGTGATGATTCATTACTTCGTACTTCATTTACATCTTCAATCTGACCACTTAGAATGTTAAAGCATGTTGTGAATCTATAATGACCCGGGAGGGCTATGTGTTCCTCAACTATTAAGAATCACATTAATCTCATGGGCGACAAGATAATACATGGGTTAGTGCAAATAGATAAGGAGTAATGTTTTGATGGGCGTAAATTAGTGATTCTAAAGTGACATGCTAGAACCATAACCGATTTGATCTATAGTTTCGAACCTAAGAATCGGTTAGGTCTATAGAGAGGACATGATGGGTAATCTAGAGGTGAGAGGCTAGAACCTATCCAGCCTCTCCTAAGATTTAAGAACATAACTTTTGATCAACCAATGTTCTTTATGCACTAAGAAGAGGGCAAAGAATAAGCATGCTCCTGTTTGACACAAAACTACATTTCAACATTTAAACTTGTGATTCCTACACTGATTATGTTCTCTTTGTAAGAGGGGAAAACTTTCACATAATTTGAACTCTTCTTCATAAAACTAGTTTAGAAATACTACATTTTTTGTAAAGCTTTGAAATAGAATTAGTAGAAATAATTTTAATAATTTGAACTCCTCTTTATAAAACTACACTTTATTTTACTCCAAACTTACTACCATATTTCCTAAATAATTTTATGGAGTATAAGTAAAGTTTTCCTAAGTCATAAAAAGAGTTTTAGATAAAAAGAGTTTCACCTTCCCTGGGGATCAATATTGAGGTTTTAAAAGAAAATCCTATATTACTTGAAACAATATGTATACTTGTGACATTAGCCAGACAGGTTTGTAAAGGTCTTCTTAGGAGATTTGCCCCTTGCCTCGCTCCATCTATCTTTATCTTCATAGGGGTCACAAGGAATAAATTCATAAGCCAAAATTACATTGATTGAATCCTTTTTGGGATCTTTCAAATATTCTTTCAGGATCACTATATTCCTTGCTTTGAAGTTGTGTACAGCCAATCTTCGCAGATGAAACATTCTCTTAACCTGTGTCTAAGCATCCTATGGTAAGGACAATAATTAGGATGGTCTTTCATATCAATTTCTCCCAACTCTTGACTTCAGGTAACTTGAACTCCGAAACTTTCAGTAGGCTACATAATATCTTTGCAACTACCTTGTTTTGAATGGGTATTCTTCATTCATTTGTTCAGACAATAATTTCCTTTTTGTCTATGATTGGTTTGATTGTTCATATTGTTGCTATAAAGATGGTTGTGGTTGTGGTTGATTTACATTCTGTCATTCTTTTTCTTGTTCAAACTGCACTTTATTGATTGTTTACCCTTCTCTAACACATAAGGATTTCCTGATTTCCTCTCAAATTCTTGGACCAGTTTCATTTTTTTTTTGTTTTTTTTTGTTATAATCATTTGCTTAACTTCTTCCTGAAGGTTGGCAGGTTTGCTGAGTAATTTTTCAAATGTTTTTATTGTAAATCCTTTAAGCATGAATGTCACTAGTCCATGGATGTTCTTAAGTAGTATTTCGACTGTGTGTTGCTCTTGGAGATGTGGTTCACACTTCATACTAATATTTATCCAATGAAAAATGTAATCCACAAGAGTTTCTCTTGGCTTTTACTTTTCTACTACCAAAACTTTTAGACAAGATGAGATGTGCAAATTCCGCATCGATGAAAAGAAGACTTCTTTCATAAGAAACTTCCATTCGCAAAAAAATTACTTACCCAGATACCCCACTCAGTCTCCTTTGAAATATCAACAGATTAGAACAACTCGGGTTCTAGTTAAGCTTCGCTTAGGACCAAGAATAACATACTCAACCATTTTAAAAGCTAGAATAAAATGTCATCCAACTTCTTTACCAACACATACCAAATTACTTTTGAAGGTAGAAGAGACATCTGCTAAGATGAAAACCCTCGTGCAAATGTTGTGAGGTGGAGACCGTTCCAAAGGAGATTTGGTAGTTGAAAAACAAAAGCCAGGAGAAAATCTTATGGATTACATTTTAAGTTGGAGAAATCTCAGTATGAAGTGTGAGCCACAACTCTAGAAGCAACACACAGTTGAAATCCTACTTAAAAATATCCATGAACCAGTGTCATTCATGCTTAATGGATTTACAATAAATACATTTGAAAAATTACACAGCAAAGCTACCAACCTTCAGGAAGAAGCTAAGCAAATGAGTATAACAGAAATGACAAAGAAAATGAAACCAATCAAAGCATTTGAGAAGAAATCAAGAAATGCTTTAGCAGTAAAAAAGGGTAAACAACCAATGTTGGTGTAGCCTGAACAAAGGAAACAATGACAGAATTTAAATCAACCACAACCACAACCATCTTTACAACCACAATCCCAACAATCGACCCAACATAGAAGGAAAATAAATCAATGTCCGAACAAATAAATAAAGAATACCCATTTAAAATAGAGGTCGTCACAAAGATATTACATAACCTGTTGAAAGTCCCGGTGTTCAAGTTACCAGAAGTCAAGAGGCCAGGAGAAGTTGATATGAAAGTCCATCCCAATTATTGTTCCTACCACAGAATGCTTGGACACAAGATCAAAGAATATTTTGTCTGCAAAGATTGGTTGAAACACAACTTCAAAGCAGGGAGCATAGTCGCCCCAAAAGAAAACTTGAAAGAGCTTGAAAAGAGTTCAATCAACGTAATTTTGGATAATGAATTTATTCTTAAAGACCCCTACAAAGATAAAGATAGATGGAGTGTGACACAGGGAAAATCTCCTAAGAAGACACTTACAAACCTACCTGAGCCCTACAAAAGGTTTATGTTTGACTTGAAAATGTTCTGGATTTTGAGTTGTAAAATTAGGGTTCCCTAATGTATTTTAGAGGCTAAGACTATGGGGATCAATTTGCTTAGGAGATAGAAAGTGGTTTCTTTGTTGAGTGTAACAGAGTTTAGGGACTCAATGTTATGTTCTCTTCCCCTTGGGAGCTCTCGGGGTTGGCTTTAAATAGCCATTAAAGGCCATGATGAAGCTTTGGATCGATTGGAGAATATGGTTGGTGGCTAAGAGAAGCTCAAGGGGATCTATGGGATAGAATTTTGGCTGAGGCTAGTCAATCCCCCCATTTCTCATGGTGTGCTCATCATGAGTCCAGCCATGTTGAAGAAGTTAGCTATGGTAGGGCTTCCTTCCAATTCAAGAGATGGTGAGGTGGATAAACAACTTAGAAGTGAGCTGGCTTAACCCTCTTAACCTGGTCTAAGGGGATATGAAGTGGAATCCAAGTAAGGTGCCATGTACTCCTACCCTCATGATGACTTGGACTTACTCAAATATAATGGCTCCATGGGTTTTTTTAAATGAGTTACCCATGTCATGATGGGTCTTATAGGGTTATGGATGACCCAAAAATAATGTGTCATGGATTGGATTTGGGTTTGGATGCCATGTATAAGCTTGGGTTTCCATGGGTGGTTCTTGGGTCAAGGTTCTCCATGTAAAATTTTGGTTAATTAATTAATGGATTAATTAAGTCCATTCCCTTAGGTTGAACATTTGGGCTTATTTGGGTGTGAAATTGATCATGTGGCATTGAGTTAGTCATATGGTCAATGAATGGACCATGTGGGGTTAGTTTCACCAAATGGTCAATATGTTGACTGATACACCTAAAATATATAGTATTTTTGTACACATTTTTATACCTATTTTTGAGATATTGCGCTTTAATGAAATGTATTTGTGTGTTTTTCTTTCAGGTACATTCAAATGAATGAAATTTGATAAAATTAGTGAAAATGATCAAATTTGAAGCAAAAATGAATAACGTGAAAAAATGAATTGAGGGGTCAGTTAAACAGAGAGAGTTGCGCCTAAGTGTCAGGTATCCCGCTCTTAAGCTCCAGCAGTAGTTATTTGATGATTCATTAAATTTGGATGAATTTTTGAAGAGGTTTTTGAAGCAACCCTTGGTAAAAATGTGGGAAATAGCTCATGGACACAAAAATTCATTTAATTGGCTTTTGAAAGTAGACAACTTCGAGAAGATTCATTGAATATAGACAAATTTTGAAGAGACACTAAGACACCCTTTTGATTTTTATTAAAGAAGACTTGGATCATCAAAGGAAGGGGCCAACTAATCATCATCCATCCATCCAAAGTAATCGCAGCTGCCGCCGCCAACTTCCTTTTCTTTTTATTTTGAGTTTCAGTTTGTATTGTGAGTGAAGGAAGAGAATTCAAAGGAACTTCAAGACATTTGGTGGAGAGCATTTGAGATAAGTGTTTATCTTTTTGACTACATTTGGTTTTCATTTAGACTTCTTGTTTGTATGCATGATTTCTACTTTTAAACTCAAGTGTGGTTGTGTTTTCTCCATAAATTTTGAGTAGTTTTTTTTTATTTTTTTCCTTAAAATGATAAGTGATTAAGTATTGAAAGGAAGTTGTGTGAAGTATTAGACTTTAATGTTGGAAGAAGTTGTGATGATTTTAAACCTTGTATTTCATTTACTTCTTGATTTGGCCAATTAAGATGTTAATACAACATGTAAGATCTGAGATGGTATTATCTCAATCAACAAATAGTAAGAATCACATTTGATTTCATGGATGAGAATGTAGTTCATGGGGTTGAGTGAAAATAAATAGGAAAATAAACTTTGAAGGGTGTAGAATTAGAGGACTTTAGAGTGACAGGCTGAAGCCCCCAATTTGATTTATAGTTTTAGGTTATGTTATGAGATGTTATCCCCTAGGTGGAGGGAGAAGAAGGAACTCTAGAATCAGAGCAATTATCTTCCCTATTGAACCCGTCTTCAAAACTATTCACTATAGATTAGCCAATGCTCTTTATAGTTTCTCTAGTAAGGGTAACGAATATTATTGCTCATAGTTGGCACAACACATTTAGAATACTTTCACAACATAATTTCTATACTTGTTACTGATTCATGATAAGGAAAAATATATATTTTTATATTGCATTCATCTTAACAAATATTTAATTAAGTTAATTAGTTGCTTACTTTATTTTCAATTATCAAAAATTACAAAAAGAATTGAATTTTCATTCATATCATAGCATCTGGAGTTTAAGTAAGAATACTTTGCTAAGTAAATTTTGTTATCTAATTTATTTTGTTTTGTAAGTTGCATATTGTTAGTTATCCCTATGGGTTCGATATTTGGGGTTTAGTAGAAAATTCATATATTACTTAATAACGATACGTATACTTGTGTAGTATCACATATTTAAATATTATAACAATATTTTTATTTTCTTCATAGTGAAAAATTTAGCTAGCTTTTGCTTGGGATCAAGTTTTTGGCTTTGTTGCAAAGCGATAATTATTATTAAGGAAATTAAGCATGTAATCATATACATCACATTTTATATTATCTAGAACATCGGGATCATTCACCATGAGGTCCAAGGTTGATCAAATAGTCAGTTTGTCCATGTTCTACCATCATTGATTTAATTTTCTATGGTGTATTGAGTTGATCCTGAGTTAATTTGGGTAGTTCATGACATGTCTTGATCATAGATTTTGATTTAGGATAGATCCTCACAATGATGAAGTCAACAGTGTTCTAAGGTCAGACTAGTCAAAGAGAGATCGAGCTTTGTTCTGGCTCGTCTAGATGCTCTATTAATATGCACAATTCAGGTCTTGTTGTCGGCAACAACTTTACTTAGCTCACTTAATTAAAAAAAAATATGTCAAGAATTTTGTTATTGCTTGTGCTTTGATTACAATCAGGGGCACGTAGGTGATGTCAAATTCACCGAGTTCCACAACCCACTTGAGGAGTCGACCGGAATGTTCTGATCAAGTGAGTATGGACTTAAGTGGATGGTCAGTGCTGGCTTTAATTGGATGTTTCTGAAATTACAAGTGAATTCTAAGAGTGAAATCAATGATAGAAAATGTTAATTTCTCCATAATTGGGTACTTGAGCTTGGCACCAATGAGCATACAAATGACATAGTAAAATGAGAATTGTTTCCCCAACTCCTCTCTGACTAAAATCAAGTGGATGGCTTTAAGTTCAACCCCAACTATTGATAAATTTCTTTGTTCAACTTTGGGATCTAGAGAAGCGATAGTGACACCAAGGAATCTTTTAGCTTCTTAAAAGCTTGTTCAAATTCTTCTGATCGTATAAAGTCCTTCACTCATCTTAGAGTTTTGAATTATGTGACACTTATAACCTCATTTGGAGATGGACCAACTTTAGGCCTTTCATCAGACTGCTCAACTTTTACACTTCTTTAGTGCTCCAAGGGATGTAATGTCGATCAACACCTGCACCTTCACTGGTTGGCTTTTATCCCTAGCAGAGTTAGGAAGTAGCCCAAAAAATTGTTTGTTGATGCCCCAAAAGTGATCTTTAGTGGGTTGAGTCATAAATTTTAAAAGTGGTTAAAATAATTATTTTAAATCTTTTATATGTTGCTCGAGTATTTTACTTTCTACTAACACATCATTTACCTAAAACTTAATGGATTTCCTTTCATTCTTAGAAGATATTACAACTATCATTCGTTGTTATATAGCTCTAGTATTTTTCAACCCAAAAGACATTATATTGTAACAATATACACCCTTGATAGTGATAAATGTGATTTTCTCTACATTTTTCAGGTGCGTCATTATATGGTGGTAGCCAAAGAATGTGTCAAAGAAGTTTGTTATTGAGTGCCTGATAGCTGCATTGATAAACGAGTCAATTTGAGGTAGGGGTGATTGTCCTTTGAGAATGTGGTGCTCAGATTGGTAAAGTTCATAAACATCCTTCACTCGTCATCTGACTTTCGTACCATGACCATGTTGGATACCCATGTTAGATACTAAACCTCTTGTATGTATCTAACCTCCAACAACTTTTGAACTTCTGCTTAAATTGACTCGACTAGAGTGATGACCGGGGTGCTCATCTTCTGCTTCATTGGTCAAGTTACTGGATTGATGTTCAAACAATGAAAAGCGACATTAATTAGTATCCATAGCTTTTGAAATTTGGACTAGGCAAAAACTTCTCGGTGGACCTAGAGGGTTTTGATAAGCTTATCCTTTGACCTTGTGTCAAAAGATTTGATTATTTAAAAAATAATTATTGGGCTCTCCTTCAGTCTTTAAGATTTTATGAGTGATCTTGTTGGCCTTGAAACCCCCCTTCCCTACATAGGTTTTTAAGCTCAAGTTGCTCCTGCTTGATGCTCTCGACTGTCCGAAGATGGTAGGTGTTGAACTACTCCATATTGCCTTAGACAATGATTACTTCTCCATCAACCAAAAACTTCACCATCACATGTAAGTCAATATAATGACCTTAAAAGAGTTGAGCAGAGCGTGATTGAAGATGGCGTTATAAATGGGTGGTGTGTCAACTGCCAAGGAATCCTTAATGTTTATAGATTATTTATCATTTTTACCCTATGTACCTCAATGCTTTCTTTCTCTCATTGAAAGAGCAACGGAGTGGCTCTGGTTCCACAACCAGTCGATCATTTCTAAGACCCATCTTATCAAACACTAATTTTAATCTAATGTTCACTGAGGTGCTGGCGACTATAAGAATTCTATCAATTTGGTGTTTGCTGATCATTGTCATATTGATGATGACATTGTTTTAAGGGTTCATCTTAGGAGGCACAACCTCATCGCCAAAGTCGATGAGGGATGAAGCTGCATCTGAGAGCGATGGTAGTTGTGCATAGTTCTTCCAAATGAATCCTCTTCAGGTGGGCTCAACTGGACGATTCTCCACCTCCTTTGAATAACATGAATTGTGCCAACAATGTGGATGGTGTGGGCTTGGACTGACTCGTCTGAAATTTCTAATATTGAGCTTTCTTTATGTCTAGGTTGTTTCTTCTAGAGCTACCAGCTCCTTTAGCTTTGTAGTCATGGTCAGCTTCT
>JXCR01052165.1:0-11612 GCA_002079205.1 Phalaenopsis hybrid cultivar
GTTTCAGCCCTCGAGCCTTGGCAAATAAATAAAAAAAACACTATAAAAATATTTTGACAATATATGATCTTGCTTTATTAAAACAAACTAGTTCCTCTTAAACTTTGAAGACCAAGACAACGATCCACCCAAGCACAACTGTGTGCAAAACGAACGCCTAACAGCCTTGAAATAGATCAAAGCGAGAAAAAGCAAACCAATAGCATGTATAAAAGCAAAGACAAGCTCAATGCTTATGCAATCTCTACCATGGAATCAAAGACAAAGATGCACTGACATACTTCTTTAAGATCACAAATCTAAGCTTCAAATATCTCAACTCTATCCTTGCAAAGACCAAGCACAGTGAAATAAGAAGGTCAAATAGATCTATCATACCCACAATCGTAGATTTAAAACTCAAAAGAAAATCACTACAAAAAGCCATCAAGAATAGCCAACGAAATAACGCTTTCACAAATACAGTTTAGTATAGTATCTTTCCATCTTGCTGATGAACAACCATCAGACCATGGATGGAAAGCCAGAATTAGTATCCATTCACACAGAAGCAATGACAAAACGTCCACATTCAATCATTAAAAGCTAGTATAATCCAAAATAATCGACCAATTTTCTTAACTGCATTATCAAAAACACCAAACAAATTGAAGCCACAACCAAAAATATTCTAGCATCAATCAAATGAATTATGAAATAAAAATCTTTGATTCCTCAAGAGAATGCAATAATGAGGACATTAATGGAGAAGTTCTAGAGCGCGCATCTAACCGAATAAATCAAAAAAAATGCATGGAAAGCGAATCACCTCAACCGCATTCTTGAGGAGATCATCCTCTGGATTCCACTTGATGAAGGACGGCAAAGCGCCCATGCGTTGATGCCCACCGAGAATCAGCAATAATGAGGGGTGCGTAGGGTTTAGGCGTTTCCCTTGGGGGAGAGAAAGCCTCTCCTTTCTGCCGGAGAGAACCACGCATTTGGGGAATGTAGATGAGCCCAAATAACTTTCCGCGATTCCAAGAACAAAAAGGAAGCTTGCAAAGAAAAGATGGCGAGGAGGAGGCAGAGGACATGTTGAGGGGGTCAAGAGATCCAACGAAAGGAGAAGCGAACGAGAGTTAGGGGAGAGAGAGCGAGGGATGTCAATTGTCTTTCGCTCCTATGAAACGCGAATCGCAGGGTCTTACCCGCGACCCACGTCTAATATTAACCTGCGAATGGAGTTTATAAAAACACCCCCATAACACTTTTTCCAAACAGCATGTGGCATTTTCAAAACGTCGCCGTTGTANGACCCACGTCTAATATTAACCTGCGAACGGAGTTTATAAAAACACCCCCATAACACTTTTTCCAAACAGCATGTGGCATTTTCAAAACGTCGCCGTTGTAAATAAGCTCTACCAAACGCACCCTGAGTCATGCGAAGGACACTTTAGGACAACTTAGGTAAAATATAAAAAGGGTTCACGAAACTAAAGTAATAAAATAATAATAAGAATAATATACATATATATATATATATATATATATATATATATATATATATATATATATATATATATATGTAAAATAACAATAATATAATAAATATTTATTCAACAGAAAAATAAACGTAATAAAATAATGAAAATTTAATGCATAAAAGTTAATAGTTACTTAAAATAATTAATAAATTTAATTTTATATAATTTTTATGTTAGGTTTTCACTTTACAAAATTCAACGTCGTGGCAAAACAATCGGCATTGACGTGATTACGTGTACTTTTAAAGTATAGTAATAATTTAATTTTTCTCAAATATGTCAGCATTTAACGTTATTTGAGGATATTTTATTTTGATTGAGTTATTCTTTTCTTTAATGTTCACATCGATGTTAATGTTGTAGTCATTTACTCATGCATTGTAGTGTGTGATCTATAGTATAATTGAATGTGGCAAACAGATATGTTTATGCAGACTGTTTTTATGTGTATGATTGGTTATGATAAATCACCCCTTGGTGGTACTAGTAAAGAAATACTAATGTAATTATACACGTAAATTAAAAAAGATATTGATATTAAAGTAATTTAAGTGATACAAATTTTTAGACAATACTTCCTGGTGGTTATATAAATATAAAATGATATTGATATGATAATGATATAGACCCCTTTGAATAACATGTTAAATACTTATATTAGTTTATAAAAAAGCTTAAATGATATGTATATCGTTCTTTTTTTTCTTGTATTGTTATAGTTTAAAAGAATGAGTATTCACTAACTTGTTTAGCTCACAATTGTTTTAACTAATTTTTCAGGTAAATTTTGAGTAATTAAAAGAAGAACTGTAGAAGAGAAAATATTTATAAATGACAGAAACAATCATCAACGAAATAATTTTAATTTACCATTTTAATTTAAATTATTTAGTGGTTCTTTCATTTGTCAAATTGTAGACAATATTGAAAATTTATTTCCACCGTCCGATCAGATGCACCCATCTTGATTAATTTCAAGTCTCGAACCAGGTCGTGACACCTCCTCTCTAGAGCATCCACTATATGTTTCTTTTACTACATTATATGGCACGAGAGCTTACTGCCTGCAGTACTGTAGCAACTAGAGTGCTACGGACGCATTTACTATAGCTGCTACAATAACCGCGAGCCCCCTTTCTTATTTAATCAATTAACTTTCCTTTCCTTTTCTGATGATTTCCAATTATAATTCCTTCTCTACTTCTTTCATATTCCACTCTTTACCTATTATATCTCTTTCCTTTCCCACTCTTTATCTATTTTATCTATTAATCCCCTCTTTATATAGTTGTTGTTTTCTGAGGTTAGGAAGGAATTTTATGCTTGCAAATTTCTAAGTGTTGCCTTAAAGGAGTTCTTCCCCTCCGAGGGTTGAACCTGACGAAGAGAATGCGTTTCGATTGTAACCCATCTGAGGTGATGACCGTCTCTAAGGGTCAGGGTGGTGCACCAGTTGTAGCTCAACCACAATGAGACAATTATCCTTTCGCAACCCCCTCCGACCTCTCTTCTAGGAGCTACAAACCACTCAACCTTGTTGTCATCTTCATTCCCTGTTGTTGTTTGACATTTCCTATAGCTATCTTGCTGCTGCCAACAGCGACAACACCCTCCTTACAGTTGTTCGATGCTTCTTAGTGTTGCAGCCCCTCTAATAACCATAGCCCCTCCATTATAGTTGTCAGCCACCTTCCAGCCTTCTTTCAGCAACCGCAACCACCTTCCAGCCTTCATTCAGCAACCGCAGCCATCTCCCAGTTGCCGTCCTTCCCTCCTGCCACCTACCCTCAACCGCAGCCCCTCCCCTACAGTCGTCAACCACCTTCCAACGTTCTTTCAACAACCACAACCATTTTCCATCAGCCGCCAACTCACCGTCCAACAGCCTCCGTCCTCATTATCACCCGTGGGTATCTTTTATTATTTATGTTGTTAGTGCTTGTTTATCATTACTTACTACTTTTTCAAGTGTCGTGTTTTTTAACCAGTTTAAAATTCATAAATAATAATTTGTGTTTCCATTGTGGTTTGGATTTCCTTCGGTATCATTTGGTATTAGAGCTAGCTCAACCTTAGCCCTATCCAAGGATTCCTTGGCGCCAACCTTCCCCCCATCGGAAAATTTTCTTTCCTAACCTGAATCACTAATTCCAAAACCAAACCCTAAATTTTTTTTGTTGATTTTCAAAATCAGCGATTACAAATCGAACTTTATATACATTCAATTAATCTCATGCACCATTTTTCATCTCCTAACCCTAAACCTTAGTCATGCCACTAATGAGATACATGTTCAAGCTTACCAGGGGGGAGATACAGCGAGAGATCCGTCAATTTCAGCATCAAATGAGAGGCTACCCTCAACCGTGATCCGAGGTCGAAGAGGGGAAGGAGGAGATATAAAGATGAAGTAGAAAACACAGTGTCAGCTCCTACCAACTTACTACTACCAAAAGTTGCAGACTTTAGCTTCCGATGTGAAGAAACTGCAGCACAAAGCGAACCCCCTGACTACTATCCAACAAAACCAATCTAAAAGTTTGTCACGGCCAGAAAATGTGGCAAGTGTCATGGATTTGGGCATGTTCAGGCAGAATGCACAACTAGGGGAGTGATCTACTTAACCAAGCAGAGTGACATCGAAAAGTTTGGTAAAGACGCCGCAAACACTGAAGACGGTAAGGACATAAATGAGCACCAGCTTCTAGTTGAAGAGATGAACGGTGATTAGAAAGAAGATGAAAACTTCCGAGAGGATTCTCCACTTGTAGCTAGTGAAGAAGAGACGCGGCAAAATCCAGTTGACCCCGAGATAGAGATTCCAACAGAGGTAATAGTCACTACTCTAGAAGGTAGTAACTGAGGTAATGGCAGCATAGCAGAGCATGAGATTATGGTGCCTTGAGCTAGCATGAGAGGAACATCAACAGGAATGGCCTTGGATGCTATAAGGGTAATGAGTTTGATGAGTCGACATCAGATATAGGTCCACCACGGATAAGCGAGATTCAAACTTTTCAGAAATATAGACCCCTTTCTGAGTTGCTCCTACAAAGGTTCAACATATCAAAAATGAGGTCATTGTGTCATGTCGAGACCATTACATAGACATATTCAGATGCTACTTTCAGGTCAGCATGGGACACCTAGTTAGATGTCCATATGGAAGAGATGAACCCTATCTTTGTAGTAGGCCTGAGGAGCTTGATGGAGGCAAAAATTGTGCAATAAAATCTCGGTCCTCTTTGTGGGGAGGAGGTCTCTCTTGAGGGGGTGTCAGTGAGAATGGCGCAGCTCGCCACAAATTTNGGGCCTGAGGAGCTTGATGGAGGCAAAAATTGTGCAATAAAATCCCGGTCCTCTTTGTGGGGAGGAGGTCTCTCTTGAGGGGGTGTCAGTGAGAATGGCGCAGCTCGCCACAAATTTCATGCGAGAATTAAGTTCTCCTCACATACTTAATACTCGACCACCACACGCTAGGCACAAGAAGTGGAAGCAGAAGATTTCAAAATGTAAGGGCTGGAGAGTTGCATTGCGGAAACACACATTTATATGCAACTCTCGCTCTAGATGTGTCAAAAGAGGATGGCTACCTATTCTACCAGAATGTGTTGTGGAATGATTACACCAACATGATCAACCTACCACAGGACTTATCATCGTACTATGAGGATCCAAAAGCTTCGACGAATGAGATCGAAGCTCCCCCCAACCCCTGAAGAATGACACGAGGGTTTTCCTCTAAAAGTTGAACTAGCTTAACCCAAACCTATTCAGTTGAGAGAGGGGGGTTGAACTGGCCCCCTCCTTCCTTCTTTCACTTGGCGGGAAATTTACCCACCTTTCTATTTTCATTTCCCGCCTATCTATCTCCTATCTATATGTGTGTTTGTTATCTAGGTTCTCAATTATATGTTATTTCTAATTTTAGATTTGTGAGGACAGCAACCGGCATCCTAATTTCTCTTGAAGATTGTATCCAACGGTTAGGGTGGTGCTCCGACTATATCTCTCTCTCCGGTGGTGATTTTCTCATCTCTGACTTCTACCTCCACCTCCCCTCTTTGTCGCCTACNCTATTTCTAATTTTAGATTTGTGAGGACAGCAACCGACATCCTAATTTCTCTTGAAGATTGTATCCAACGGTTAGGGTGGTGCTCCGGCTATATCTCTCTCTCCGGTGGTGATTTTCTCATCTCTGACTTCTACCTCCACCTCCCCTCTTTGTCGCCTACNGGGCCTTGATGCATCCTCCACAAATCCTCCCAGCTAGCCTCTGCCTTGATGCATCCTCCACATATTTCTATTTATGTTTCTATATTCCCTAAGTGACGAGAGTCCTTATTTGTAACCCTATTAAAGTTCAGCAATGATATTATTATTTCTCTTGTGGTTTGGTTTGCTTCTAGTATAATTGTACTCGGAGAAGAATCACCCTCTGTTTGGGTTATTGGATGCAACATGTCCATATCCATAACACTTAAAACACTTCCTGACTAGGAATGTCTTAGTGGTGTTAGCCCAATCATTTTCTCAGTCATTCCATCTTAACCAAGAAGCACGTTTTGAATTATAATTTTTTGTAAGGAAATTGTAAACAAGATTTTTGCATGGATGACAAACAAAGTTGTCTGAAGGTGGAGAGGGAAGATACACAATGAAGTAAATCCCTCAACGCAGTATTGGATCACAAAAGTCATGATATAGAATGTTGATGTTTATCTTCACTCATTGATGATCAAACACATTTTCGAGAATCCACGAAAATTTATTTCCATCTTTGTTGGCTTCTCCTCAAGAAAGGCCAGTCATGACACTTCTGGTCAGTGTGTTCTACTCGCTCGACCACATGGTCGAACGCTGTGTGAAGCTTGGAGTGGATTTGATATTGTCATTGCCTCTCCACCTTCAAGGCTAAGATCTAGACATATTGTAAGGTCCAGAAAAATTATAATTATACACACTGCCAATAAATAGTCCCAATCTTTTATGATTTTGGGCTATCATTAGGCTATGATAGTCTCCTCGAGCTCCACCAACTCACACTTTAACATAAATTGCTCATACACAATGATATAGTATTCTACTGGTAGTACTGTAAGTGCTGAAGTCTCAAGAATATTTCATATCTATAATGTGTTGAAAGAAACTTGTGTTATATCTCATTTTTTTAATCTTGAACCAAATTCGGCTATCATTAGGCTATGATATTCTCCTCGGGTCTTCTACTGGTAGTATTGTAAGTGCTGAAGTCTCAAGAATATTTCATATCTATAATGTGTTGAAAGAAACTTGTGTTATATCTCATTTTTTTAATCTTGAACCAAATTCGGCTATCATTAGGCTATGATATTCTCCTCGGGTCTTCTACTGGTAGTATTGTAAGTGCTGAAGTCTCAAGAATATTTCATATCTATAATGTGTTGAAAGAAACTTGTGTTATATCTCATTTTTTTAATCTTGAACCAAATTCGGCTATCATTAGGCTATGATATTCTCCTCGGGTCTTCTACTGGTAGTATTGTAAGTGCTGAAGTCTCAAGAATATTTCATATCTATAATGTGTTGAAAGAAACTTGTGTTATATCTCATTTTTTTAATCTTGAACCAAATTCGG
Organism: Phalaenopsis hybrid cultivar; assembly: GCA_002079205.1. Classification (NCBI taxonomy): domain Eukaryota; kingdom Viridiplantae; phylum Streptophyta; class Magnoliopsida; order Asparagales; family Orchidaceae; genus Phalaenopsis; species Phalaenopsis hybrid cultivar. Next base: position 7,148 of record JXCR01052165.1, read on the forward strand.
CTATCATTAGGCTATGATATTCTCCTCGGGTCTTCTACTGGTAGTATTGTAAGTGCTGAAGTCTCAAGAATATTTCATATCTATAATGTGTTGAAAGAAACTTGTGTTATATCTCATTTTTTTAATCTTGAACCAAATTCGGCTATCATTAGGCTATGATATTCTCCTCGGGCTCCACCAACTCACACTTTAACATAAATTGCTCATACACAATGATATAGTCTTCTACTGGTAGTACTGTAAGTGTTGAAGTCTCAAGAATATTTCATATCTATATTGTGTTGAAAGAAACTTGTGTTATATCTCATTTTTTTTAATCTTGAACCAAATTGTGAACTTAGTTTTTCTTTTCCACTAACGCAAATGCTTCAAATTCTCTCACCACCAAAAAACACTCTTCTTAAACTTGATAACACTAATTTTATCTTCCTATTGGGTGGAAATCTTTATACCCAAAGTCCTGCTCCATAGTCTAAAACCACTCGGTGAACTTATCCGGATCCATATAACCTTTAGAATTTGATTGATTGACCTTGACTCCAAAGTCACCCTCTATCCTTCTATACTCAAATCAACACAACATGGTAAGCCATTGAATATTCCTTCGAAGGTTTCTCTCAGGGGTACAGTAGTTTGCTCTCCATTGTGGTTTCAACCAATGGTGATTTTTTTTTTATTTATTTAGAATTAGGCGAAAGTTAGGTTTAGTGTTGGGAACATTTGTAAGAAGTAAGAAGAGAAGCTAGGGGAAAACGGTGAAGATTGGAGAGGGAAGAAACAGTTGACTGCTGTCCTAAATAAAACAGCAGAAAATTTGGCTGTTCAGCAAAGTCAGCGAGGGTACAAATGTCGAAAGGATCCACCACCTGATCTTGCTCAAACAACAAGCACACTGCTGTCCTAAATATAACAGCAGAAAATTTGGCTGTTCAGCAAAGTCAGCGAGGATACAAATGTTGAAAGGATCCACAACCTGATCTTGCTCAAACTACATGCACACCACTTGAAGAAGAAAAACTATAGCACTCCCAAAAAAGAATAAATCTAAGAAGATATCTCAAATAATCACAGGATTCAAAGAAAACGGTCCCAGTCTAAAAGTATATATATATATATATATATTCTCAAAGCAAAAAAACTCAAATACTAATGCTAATTAAGGAAAATAGGACGTATGGGAGCCAACCCATCCCTTGGCATTGGGAGGATCCCAAACAGTCAAAAAGAATTTAACAGGTAGACAGTTCGGCTCTCTTTCGTGTCAGTGCCAAAGGGTGGCGTGAAGGAACGCCGTCATCATGCTAGTATAAAAGCGCAGAGGTTTCAAGTTTCTCTATAAAAAACATCAAATGCTATTGAAGCTGTTGGCTTCTATTTTATATCTTAATTCAATAATGTAAATATGCGGAGACATGCCACATAAGTAAACTTCAGTTGTATAAGCAGAAATTTTGAGTAATCCCCGACAAAAGAAGAGCAGATACCAGAAATTAGATAATTAGATGAGAAGTATCAGCTATATATTTCATTATTTTCTTAGAAATCATTGAAGAAACGAGCAGGAAACAGCAAGAGTAATATTTTGAGTTGTACCGCGTGTGCTTGAAAACATGTTTTCAACCTATTTGCTTCAAGGTCATAAATATGTATGGAATGACAACTGCTTCCAGCAACAAGTTCTCGACCATTACTTGAAAATTCTATGGAAAATAGTCCAAATTCATCATCCTCCCCAACTGCAGTGAAGTCCAAACCATCATGAATCTCCTGCATGTAAAATGAACAATAGACAGAAATACTGTTAAACATACGGAAGATGTAATAAACCTCTCAGCGAAAAATAGATTCCAGCACCAGAATGCTTGCAAAGCTTAATAACACTGTAGGTAATGTCTTCCATAAATCACCTAAATGCAGACTCTAAAAGAATTCCTTCTAAATTTTCAATATTTCATTACAAACGCTTGCATTTTGCCAATTTGTTGAGGTAAATAATCTTATTCTCATAGACTTCCCGATTGAAATTATTTCAACTGTGAAGGCCATAAGCTTGAAACCTCTGCCCTCGTGAGCCCAATTTATTACATAAACTAGAAAAAAAATAGAGATCTTTTATGGGAGCTTCATTTCAGATTTCAGGCCTTTGCAGAAATGGAGATGATAGAAAATAATGGAGCCTTCAGCTGATAGGATTTGATAAAAAATGAGTAAACCCAAGAATACTTTCGGTTGAATGAGAAAAGTTAATTCCGAAAAAAACAATTATTGGACAAATTGGGTGACATCATAACAAACCTTGCCGGCTAGAATAGATTTCATACCATGCCCATATAATAGGAATAGCAGAAGGCTTGTGATAGAATTAAGTTTTAAAAAGATACCGTTATCCTTTGTTTTTGATTAATGAGGCGCTTTTACAAAAAAATAAATTAATAAATGAATAAAAGTAAATAGCCACAATTTAATTTCTCTTTTTTTTTGTCATAATAAAAATGGGCGGGCGAAATAACTTTTGTGAAAAAAATTAAGTATCAAGTCAAAAGATCTAAATGTGTTATTATGAGGCAGATATCCACTTACCAGCATTGGATAGCTCAATGCAAGAAAGATGCAATCGGCCAACCCGATAGTCACAACTATCCCAATCATAAATGAGCAAAAAAAAAACCATATCAAGCCATGGTTCCTATTTTTTCTATATATATGACTGAATCTAATTTTTGATGCAGTGTGTATATTTACATGTGTATTGAGATAATGATCAATTTGGAATCAATAAGCTTAATCTGAGGTCCTTAACCTATTTGCTAGATCAATTGGGTTAACATTATATTTTTTAAGAGAAATTTGGAGTTTTATTATCATTTGTGTTACTCAGAGAAATGTCGAAATTGTGAGTCTAATCTTGAATTGATTACTCAATTAGTGGAATAAATATAGGTTTTATAATAGACATGAATTGATTACTCAATTAGTGGTCTTATAATAGGCATGAATGGATTGCACAATTAGTGAAATAAATATAGGTCTTAAAATAGACGTGAATTGATGGCACTTAATGCCTACAATTCTCTTCGTCTTTATTGTGTACGTTTTCCTTTTTTTTCGGTATGCATTAGTTAGTATAAATTGGGTGTTGTGCTGCAATGTAAGACCACACTCAAAACTTGTATCATTTCCTCTTTCAAAATAATACAAAGAGAATTCCCAAAAGTCTAGTCTTATTTTCTTTCAATTTGTCCTTCAGCGATCCATTAAATTGGAACCAACATTTGGTATCAGAGCCAAGTTAGCCGAAGGACATGTCGTCACCGAGCAAAGCTATCATAGGAGATATGGCAGCAATGAAGATCGGAAGAGAAGGGACAGTAACGCTCACTTATCCGTTACTCACGAAGAGTAACTACTCAGTGTGGGCGTTGAAGATGCGTGTGAACCTACGAACTCAAGGAGTGTGGGACGCCGTGGAGCAAGACGAGGTCGAAGAGCGTAAGGATAGAATGGCCCTCGCTGTCATCTATCAAGCGCTACTAGAGGACGTTCTTCTCATGGTGGCAGAGAAGGATTCCGCCAAGTAAGCATGAGAGACTCTAAAGACGATGCACGTCGGCGTGGAGCGAGTCAAGGAAGCGAAAGTGCAGACCCTGAGGACTCACTTCGAGGCGATCCGCATGAAGGACGGAGAGACGGTGGACGATTTCGCCATGAAATTGACGTCCATTGTGACAGGCATCCGCTCGTTGGGAGAGAAGGTGGAGGAGATCTCCGTCGTCAAGAAGTTCTTTCGAGCCGTACCACAAATACATGCAGATCGTCACTGCGATCGAGCAATTCGGTGACCTCAAAAACATGACTGTCGAGGAGGTCATCGGTGGTCTCAGAGTCCACGAAGACATACTTCGCGGCTACGGAGACCAAGAGGAGAAGCACCTCTTGCTCACGCATACAGAATGGATGTCACGAATGAACAAAAATGGAGAAGCCAATTTTTCTTCTGAATCGTCGAGTAGCGGCGGCAACGGTGGAGATAGTCGAGGTCGTGACAAAGGGCGGGGACGAGGGCAAGGTCGAGGCGGAGAAAGCTCACCAACAAGAAGAAATCAAACCCCGCAAAGACAAGAGCACAGTGAAATGTTACAATTGTCAAAAGTACGGACACTACGCGTCCGAATGTCGTAGCAAGAAGGCCGAAGAGGAAGCGAACCTTACTAGCCTCTATGAAGAGAAACCAGCATTGATGTTTGTCGAGGGAGTGGTGAATCCCTTGCCCGAAGACGAGGAGACAAACCTCGAAGAGTTCACGCAAGAATCGTCTGAGGAGAAACCAAAGGGAGTGTTGCTCAATGAAGAAAAAGTCAAGGCGAACCTCCTCGCAAGTGGCGAGGAGTATAATCACACCAATGTATGGTATNATTTATTTAGAATTAGGCGAAAGTTAGGTTTAGTGTTGGGAACATTTGTAAGA
>JXCR01052170.1:0-10842 GCA_002079205.1 Phalaenopsis hybrid cultivar
ACAGTGCAATTAAACAATCCTAAATAACACTATGCAAAAGCTCATGCAACCAACTATCTTATCAAAACTTTTAATATAAACATGTAGCATAAAGTAAAAAATAAGAATAAAATAACATGGTGATATTTTCAGATCTGCAAAATATGAAGCTAGTGACAAAAGTATACAAGAATTATTTCTAACATACACACATTCAAAGCAATTTTTATGCATGACCCTCATCCACCCATTCAAATGGACAGCAAAACCTAGCACATTCATCCCTGAAAATCAGCAGCTGCCACAAAAAAAGATAGAAGGCGGGTGAGCTAAATTTATAATTACAATGAGGACATTTGCGGCTGAACGTCCTACAAGTCTACTATTCAAACCAGAATAAATTTCTAAGCAATGGCTATACAACCACTGTAACTACAAGTTATCTCTGAATGCTAAAACATTTATTGCAAGTTACACACAGTAGAAAGCTGAAAGCGTAATGCTACTGAATCACAGGTTGCTAGCAATTCAAAAACAAGGAGAACTAGAAAAAAAAATGTAGATAGTTTGTTGTAGAGGATTCTTCAATCAACTTATCCATAGATTCTTCAGCTTTAGCACATTTGAACCTACACTTAGCCTAACATAAGATTCATTCTAGTCGTGGACAGATCACCCAAGTTCAAGTTCATAAACAATGATGATAGCCCTACAAGCTACTTGCAATTGCTTCCAGTAGTGGTAAAGCTACATGATATAAATACTGATCAAAATCCAAAAGTGAAGGCAAAAATTAAAACTTTATTCAAAACTTTTTCCAAATATGGAAGTAAATTCTGGTTGAACTTAGCCTTTCGCAAATAAGGTGTTTGTAGAATCAAACAATTAATAAAATACATATTCTCAGTTCAAAACTCTTTAGTTTACAAATAAATCTTGCATCAAAATGTACTATTGCATCTGATTAAACAAAAATAAATGAAGAGGAGCGCAGAAGAAATATTCCATACATGATAAATAAAATAGATCACAATTCATAAAGAAAAGAGCCCAACCAAAAGCTCCACCTAACCCCAAACAGCTATAAACTAAAAGGCAAGATCAATGCGAAAAGTAAGGGAAGAAAAACAAAACATGAAAAACTGTACATTCATCAAATAAAACAAGCCAAGACCCAATTATATGTAAGCATAGCTTCTAAAATTTCTTATAAGAAGAATATATAAATAATAAACAAGCTCATGAGTTTAATGAGACAAACTGAAGAACACATAAAAAACATGGCATTTAGCTGTATCAACGCTCAATACCAAGGTTAAAAGTAAGATTATTAGTTTCCCTAAATATTTTAAAACAAAATTCCCAAAATTTAGAAGCAGAATTATCTTCTATAGCATCAAATCAACAAATCTCGGGAATAACTAAGAAAATACTTCAAAAATCTATATAAAACCAAAAATTCACCTAGTAAAGGTAATACTTGTAGNCTAGAAGCAGAATTATCTTCTATAGCATCAAATCAACAAATCTTGGGAATAACTAAGAAAATACTTCAAAAATCTATANAGTGGCAAGTGATTTGTCTTTCACACACTCAAGCACACCACAACACCCCACTTGTCCTAAAACCCCAAATCGCACACATTGATCTATTTCCCTTTGCACTTTTGGAAACTTGAATAGATGGTCCCAAGCTCTTAAACATTGGTTAAATTGGCTAAGACCAACTTGTAGAGGGACTAAAGAGAGCTTCCCCATAAGCCTTTTTAGCCTTAGGGGAGGGTTTGCATTATTTGCATGGACACCATATCCAACCAGTTCTCAAGTTCAACCAAACCACCCAAAATTACCAAAATGTTCTTAAAACCCTAAAACTCCCAAAATTGTCAAAATCTTTAAATTCATCTCAAACTTCTCCAAATTGACCTTTACCATCCCAATTACCCAATGTCACCCAAAATTCCCCAAATCTATCCAAAATTAGCCAGTTTACCAAATTACCCCCAAAATCCAAAAATTTGCCAAAACTCTAATTTCACCCAATTTTACCCCAAAAATCATTTTAAACCTTTTCACATAGCTTAATTGCCCCAAATTTATCAAAATTCGCCAAAATGCCCAATTTTTAATAAAATACCTATTTTAATCCTAAATTGCCAAAATTACTAAAATACTCATCATGTCCCAAAAATTCTCAAAATCTCCAAAATCATTCCAAACCTCCCTTAAACCAATCCTAACCACTCAGTGGGCCCAATTGCACTTAAATCCACAAAAATTGACCAAAATTCCTAAATTGCCCCTAAATACCCAAAATCTCCAATTCACCCCCAATTTCCACCAACTTAATTTCAAACTTCCCCAATTCCAACTCTATGTCAAAATTCATCATGTTCTAGCCTAATTAAAACCAAAATCCAACCCAATTTAACCCAATTGCAAACCCTAATTTCAACCCCAAACCCATTAGCCTCATATTGGCCTAAAATCCAAAATTCACCAAATTGAGCTACATAACCAATCCAATTTCTCTAATTTCAAATCCTAAATTCCTCATGACGATTTCCTATACCAAATTAAGCCTTCACATGACTCAAATCCAAACCCAAACCTAATCTAAACCCAAGCCCAAGTTTAGTACCCAAAAATTGTCTCAACTTCAAATTCCATTAAATTGAACCATGTGACCAATTCAATTTCACCCAATTCACTTCCTAAACTCTTCATGACATTCCCCTAGACTTATTGGACCCTTCTATTAATTTTTAAACCAAGCCCAAGCCAAGCCCAAATCCAATTTTTAGCCCAAACCCTAATTTTAAACTTAAAATCCAAATTAACCTAAACCTTGGAATTAGCCTTTACTTAATCTTCTCCTACATTGGTTAGCCTCCTAGGATGCTAATCAAATCAACCAAGAACCAAATTTTGAGCTATGTACTAAGGGTCCCTTGAATCATGCAACTCATCTTCAAATTTGACTAAGCTCTTTATTTGATGCCATCAGACCTCAAGCCCCAATGTAATCACAATTAAACCTTCCATTAAACCTCCTAGCCTTTTGAGCCACGTCCTCTGGTCGCCCGACCTAATAGTTGGAAAACCCAAAACTGAGAAGTCCTCCCTTGACTCAAACCCAAAATTCTACTCATCTAATGTGGCTCATTCTCATTAGTGAATTGTGCCACTCAACCCTCCACCTAAGCAATCTTTTCCACCCCTTGGCTTGCCTTGTTGGCCACCATGGTCATTCTTATTTAAACACCAACTCTCATGGCCAAAGAGAGGGTGTTGTCAATTCCTTGGGGAGACCCCTTCAAATTGCTTTCAGAGCTTCCCCAGACCTTTCTATGCTCATCACAATCAAATTCTAATATTTTCCCCCACTAAATCCCTAATTTCAAGCTTGAAATCCAGGGTTTTTTCTGTCGAACACCACAAACCTTGAAATTTATTGTTCTAAAAGCTTCCCCAGACCAAACGAGGAAGTTCTCCATCAAAACCCCTCTCTCCCGAGCACTCTAGCCCACTCCTAGTCCAAACTCGTGCCACCTGTTGATTGAATTCCTAGCCAACCACAATTTTAGCTCGAAGCAGCACTTAGAGGATGTTTGTGGAATTAATGCAAAGCTCAGGAACAAACCCAATCGAGATCTCATCACTTGGGCAAAGATATAAGCTAAAATCCTTACAATGTTGCTCAATTCACCAATTGTGAAGATAAGTTCATTTCACATGCTTTTAAACATATGGATATGTTCATCTTGATTAGATGATAGGATCAAACTATGAGTGATTTAATTGAGGATCGAGTGAGATTGAAATTTTTAGTGTGAACGGTTCTCAGTTTAGGTCAGATGGGGACGATGAACGGATGTCGTTCATTCACGTGTGTATTGATCCAACGATAGAGGAGTCGGACGAGGGGATACAACATAAAGTGTGGGTCGAGTCAACGTTGAAGCAGATGGTGGCGTCGAATGGGAGCGAGCCGCTTCAACTTTTGGAGCTGCCGAGGAAGGACGTGGCGTTGCGTAGATACGTAGGAAATTAAGGCATTTTTTATTTAAATAAATTTAGAAAATTTAAAAAATCATAATTTAGTTTATAAAAATCATAAAAATAAAATAAAAAATACCATGATGCTCAATGAATAGAGGAGAATCTTGTGGACAAAGAATCAAAATCATCTAACATATATTTATTTTTAAATTAAATAAATATTCTAAAACTTATTCAAATCATAACTAAATAAATATTAATAACCATTACTTGAATTTTGGAAAAATAAAATAAAAACATCATGATGCTCAATAAATAGAGGAGAATCTTGTGGATGAAAAATCAAATCATCTAACTTATATTTATTTTTAAATTAATTAAATATTCTAAAACTGTTTAAATCATAACTAAATAAATATTAATAACCATTACTTAAAATTTGTAAAAATAAAATAAAAATACCATGATGCTCAATGAATAGAGGAGAATCTTGTGGACAAAAGATCAAAATGATCTAACTTATATTTATTTTTAAATTAATTAAATATTTTAAAATTATTTAAATCATAACAAAATAAATATTAATAACCATTACTTAAAATTTGTAAAAATAAAATAAAATAACCATGATGCTCAATGAATAGAGGAGAATCTTGTGGACAAAAGATCAAAATGATCTAACTTATATTTATTATTGAATTAATTAGATATTCTAAAACTTATTTAAATCATAATTAAATAAATATTAATAACCATTACTTGAAATTTGGAGATTTTATTCTTCATGTGGTTATGAGTGTACTCTAATTTTTCCAAGTCAAAGAACACTCCTAACCCCAAATGCCCTAATTTTCAAGGCTAGTCACCTATTTTTGATTAAAATAATTATATAAATTAAAATATAAATAAAAAAATATGGGATTTGCTTTTATAGGTTTATTATGATCAGAGGACCATAGGAAAAATATAAAATGAGTTTAAATAATTAAGTGTATTATTTTATGTAATTAAGTCACTAAAACTCATAAAAAATGAAAAAAAAAGAATATAATCCAAAAAATCACAAAAGTGGATCCACGGTGAAGATAATGAACATATTAAGCCTCTGTAAAAAATTGAACCCATTTGAAATATATTTCATATCAAAATTCATTTTCCAAAGTAAATGAGATTTTTGTACTAAAATAATTATAATAAATAAAATATAATTAAAAAAAATTATGAAAAGTGGTTTAGAGTGTTTCTTGTGATCAGAGGTACTCAAGAAAATAAAATTGATGTTAAAATAAGTAGTTTGTTTTTTATGTAATTTATATTTAAAAAATAATTAAGAATAATTAAAAAAAGTGTCACAAATTATTCATTGATCACTTGGAACCATTTGAAATATTTTTCCTAATTTACTTAATAAAGTTATGTTTTATTTTTAAACGTCAAAAATGTATTTTTCCTTGATTTTACATTAAAATAATCACAATAAATAAAAAATTGCAAAAATGTAATGTTTATTTCTTTATGTTTTCCGAACTTAGAGGAACTAATGAAAAATATAAAAAGCAATTTTTGAAATTAAATTATTTTTTCTATTTAATTAATCACCAAAATAAATAAATAATTATAATAATTAAAATATAATTCAAAAAATTATGAAATTTGGCTGAAGTGGTATTCTGACCTAAGTGAACCTCCAATAATTTTCTTAAGGACAAAAACTTCACTTTGATAAATTAAATGAATTAACATTGAAAATCCCTATTTTTGAGCTAAAATAATTATTAAAAATCAAGTAAAATCTAGGAAATCAAAATTTCCAACTAATATTTTATTTGACCCATGAGTGGGGTACCAAAAAAATTTCAAAGTTATTTAAGTTCAATTTAATGAATTATTAGGTGTAGAGCCTTAAGGGAAAAACAGTAATTATAGATTTTTGAAGCCCTAATTAAAATTTAGGTTAAGCCAAAAAGTAAATGGGTGATATTGTTCATAATAAACTTTCTTAGATGTTCAAAACATGAAGGGTGGTTAAGAGGTAGAAACCAATTCACCACTTTTTCTACAACAAGAGTAAAATTGTAATTTTTCTAAATTATTATGATTTGGAAGTTAACCTAATTAGATGATCCTAAGGTAGTGGGCNGAAACATGAAGGGTGGTTAAGAGGTAGAAACCAATTCACCACTTTTTCTACAACAAGGGTAAAATTGTAATTTTTCTAAATTATTATGATTTGGAAGTTAACCTAATTAGATGATCCTAAGGTAGTGGGCTTGAGCAAGGAAGATAATAATTTACTCATTTGAAGCACTCTAAATGGTGATTAAATGATAAGTGCAATCTTTTAATGAGAATTAAATCCACTTAACCCAACATCCTTAATTATTATAAACTTACCCATAAAAGTAATCTAAGGGCTTAGTAGTGAATTAGGTTTGATCAGAATTTGCCTAATGAGGTTTAAATACGAGAGAAATAATTAATCATGAATACCTTTAAAACACTACAAGCCCAATTTTAATCAAGCACTAGATCTTTGATAATTCAGTTTTCCCTTATGGGTACCCACTTACATAATTCTTAAGTAGAACGTCAAGTGAATACCTAGTTACCCCCCTCATGGGATAATTAAAACATTAAAGTTCATTGAGCACAACATGCATTAATTACCATTCAACCTAAATTTAACTTTCGGTGATTAATTTAACAACATAATAAGTTCAACTAAACTTGAAAGGTTTCAAAGGGATTTAAAAGTTGTTTAGGATTATGCTACAAGGATTTATCCTACATTAAACATAAATCAATAAAAATGTGCTACACTACTTATCCTACATTAATGACCCAATGCTCAAGGATTTAAATCTTCTTTAAGGTATTTAAATCCTTGTGAGCAACTGGGAATATGTGTTTTTGCCACATATGGATTATCATACTTGCGTAAGTTTGACGTCTAATTGGCTAGGGCGATGACGATAATGTTTATGTTTGTTTTCCTTCTACGTACATTCAAATGGATGAACAATAGGGAAAGAAGTGAAAAAGGATCAAATTTGGAGCAAAAATGAAGAAAGTGTACAAAAGAACTGTGGGGCATTAGGGCCCAGGACTAACGCTAAAGTGTCAGGATAACAGAGAAGATTGCAATTAAGCACCAAATACCTCACGCTTAAGCGCCAGAGGTAGTTATCTGATGATTCGATGAATTTTGACGAATTTTTTAAAGGGTGTTTGAAGCAACTTCGGTTAAAACATGATTAATGGTTAATAGACACATAAATACATTCAAATGGCTATTGAAAGGAGACATTCACTGAATATGGACACATTTTGAAGAGACAACAAAACCCCTTTTGGAAAATTATAAAAGAAGAAGAAGAGACTCAATTAGCAGCCCTTCCTCAGAGAGACTCAATTAGTCATTGATGTCCCTCTCCTATAGATTAATTAGGATACTTTTAGAGAGAAGAATGGGAGGAGTTATAATGTTAGCAAAGAGTATTGTAATAGAAAGAAAGAGAAGATATTCAAAAAAACTTCAAGAGTTTAGTGGAGATGAAATTGAGATAAGTTTTTATCTTTGTGAGTAAATTTGGTTTTAAGTTAGACTTCTTGTGTGTTTGCATGATTTTTACTTTTAAACTTATGTGTGGTTGTGTTTTTTCCATGAATTCTAAGTAGTTTTCTTTATCTTTTTCCTTAAAATGATAAATAATTAAGTGTTGGATGGTAGTTGTATGAAGTATTGATCTTTAATGTTGGATTAAGTTGTCATTATTTAAACCTTGTACTTCATTTACTTCTTGATTTGGACAATTAAGATGTTAATATCTGTTGTGAGAACATGCATGATCCGAGATGGCATTGTCTCAGTCAACTAATGGTGAAAATCACATGAGATTGTATGGATGAGAATGTAATTCATATGATTGCGTGCAAATAAATAGGAAAATAAACTTTGAAGGGTGTAGCATTAGAGGACTTTAGAGATACAAACTAAAGCCCCAAATTTAGTTTATAGCTTTAGGTCTTGACATGAGATGTTAGCCCTCAGGTCGAGGGAGAAGAGGGAACTCTAGAGTAAGAGCTAGTATCTTCCCTACCTAACCCGTCCTCAAGATTATTCAAACTTTAAATTAGCCAATGTTCTTTATAACACCTCTAGTAAAAGTAAAGAATAATATTGCTCCTATTTGACATAACACAATTTGAATACTTCCACAATAGAATTCACACATATGTGTTATTAATTCTTGATAAGGAGAAATATATTTTATTTATATTACCTACATCTTACAAATATCTAATTAAATTTAGTTAGTTGTTTACTTTATTTTCATTTCTAAAAAATTACCAAAAAGATTATATTCCTATTGTAGCATCTATTATTTGAGTAAGAATATTTTTTAAAGTAGAGTTTGTTATCTAATTCCTTATTTACAGATTATAATTCACACTGTTGGTTCGGTATTCGGGGCTTAATCAAAATTTTCTATATTACTTAATAATGATACGTATACTTGCGTAGTATCCTAATATTTAAATATAATATTTGAACTCTTATTTGCTTCAGAATCAAGTTTTTGGAGTCATTGCAAAGTAAGAAGTATAAGTAAGGAAAATTGAGAATATAACAACATAATTCGTAGTATTGTCATAAAAGATCGGGATCAGGCGCCTAGGTGCCAAGCTGTGCAGATGGTATGGCGCCTAAGTGCCACTCCCAAAATTTATCTTTTCTTAGATTTGAAATGTAACACAGCAAGAAAAAGGTCTTTAAACCAAAATTTTGCATTAATTAATATCACACCATTTGTTTTTATGATCTTCCAATTATCTTCTATCTTCCAATTATAACTCTTAATGTGAGATTAATTCACCATTCTAACACAAATTTTACACAATATAAACATGCATTAATTTTTACCAAGTGACAAAACAACATACACTAAAATAGTTTTAAACACTAGAAATTAAGAACACACAACAATACAATCAACAACTGGAATAAGTATCACACACAACACATCCATTACTAAAGTTGACACAAACATAAAACACTTAAACACTAGAATCATTCCAACGATCAGCCCTTGTTAACCTCATTCTCGTCACCCTTTTCACATGTCAAATAGTTGCAATCAAATGTGTGAAAGAAAGGAGCACGAGGAAATTCCATGTCTTTTTTAGTTAATCTAATTGTTCTTACAATACATAGTTACATAACAATCCTGATAGCACGCCATGTGATTGAATTGGGGTTTCATCTGCCACTCCAAATGCTCATACTGATGATATATTTCATGCAACTTGTTGTGAAAATTTGACAGCTCCTCTTTATTCTTCCCAAATTTGCTCATCATCCCTTTCACACTCAATGCTAAGAACCCATTGAAATAGGTTTGGGCATCGTTACACACAAAATTATCTCCAATGACCATACCAATATTTCTACTCTCCATGGAATCAAGTGAATGGAAGCAAGATCTCAAACTCCCTCTATATTTCTTCTCTCTGGTCTAATTTTTGAAGGTCTGATGATTGGGGATGAAGGTAAGGGAGTTTAAAAAGAAAGAAATGGAGAAAATTGCTTGGGGTGGTTTTCCCCACATCTAGAAATTATGATGCCTAGGCACTGAGTTTTGGCGCCTAGGTACTAACTTCACAAAACTCTGGGGCTTAGGCACCAATTATGGTTCTTAGGCGTCAGTGTCCTAGTGAACACTGATTTGTCTATCATTGAATTTCTTCAATTTCCAAGCATGTTTAATATCATAAATAGTGTTTAAAAATGTTTCTAAAGCAAAGGATGTTCACGATACCACTTCAATAACAAACATAAAATAAATCACTCAAACAGATTATGGGTTGTCTTCCACAAAGCACTTGTTTTAACGTTGTCAGCCCGATGTATCCAAATGTTTTACTCGGTTTGACCCAGCATCAAAGTTTCCTTATAATAGGGCTTGTTTTCTCTAATGTAAGGTTTCCACCTATGTCCATTTACATTAATTATACATTCATTTTTTTGATCTTTAATATCCACAACTCTATAAGGATAAACTTTTATCACAATAAATGACCCCATCCATCTGGACTTATGTTTTCTGGAAAAAAATTTCAATCAAGTATTGTATAATAAAACTTCTTGTTCAGGCTCAAAATTATTTATTGAAGTCTTACGATCATGCCAAATTTTCATCTTTTCCTTATAAATTTTTGTATTTTCATAAGATTTATTCCTAATTTTCTAGAGCCCATTTAACTACAGTAATCATTTTTCTCCAGCATCCTTTAAACTATAATTAAATTCTTTTATTGTCCAGTAAGCTTTATACTCTAACTCAACTGGTAAATGACAAGCTTTTCCAAATATGTGCTTATATGGAGACGTTCTTATAGGTGTTTTATAAGCAGTCATGTAAACCCATAAAACAGAATTAAGTCTATCAAAGTAATTAGTTCTATTTGAATTTATAATTTTCTCCAAAATTCGTTTAATTTCACGATTTGATACTTTTGCTAATCCACTGGTCTGAGAATGATAAGTCGTACTATCCTATGTTTAATTCCATATTTTCTAAGTAATGTGTCAATTCTAAAATTCTTAAAGTGCTTCCCCATCAGTATCGATCACTTTTGGCATTCCAAATTTAGTAGAAATATTTTTGTTTAAAAATTTTGCAACACTCTGAGCATCACAATGAGGTAAGACTATTGCTTCAATCCATTTAAACACATAATCCACAACTAATAAGATACAAATCTTTCCTGAATATGGTACGAATAGTCCCATAAAATTTAAACCCCATACATAAAAAATTTCAACTTCTAAAGTAAAATTTAGGGGCATTTCATCTCTTT
>JXCR01052187.1:23755-46857 GCA_002079205.1 Phalaenopsis hybrid cultivar
ATCCTTCCTAGTGGCAAAATTTAATTTTCTATAATCTATGCAGATTCTCCAACCAGTGACTTGTCTTGTTGATATTAATTTTATGCTCATTTGTCACTATCTTCACACCTCCTTTCTTCAGAACACAATGAATTGGACTTACCCAAGCACTGTCTGAAATAGGATAGATTATTCCAACATCTGACCATTTTAAAATTTCTTTTTTCACAACTTCTTTCATCATGGGATTTAGTCTCCTTTGAGGATCAACTCTTGGTTTATGTTGATCTTCTAATAAAATTCTATGCATATAAATTGAAAGACCGATTCTTTTAATATCAGCTAATGTCCATCCAAAGGCTTTCTTATATCTTTTTAAAGTTTCCAAGAACTGTTGTTCTTGCATATCAGTTAATTCTGAGGATAGTATGACAATAATGTGGATAAATCTCCTAAGAATGCATACTACAAATGTGTAGGAAGTGTTTTTAGTTCTAGTTCAGGTGGTTTCTCAATAGATGAAATCATATTCTTATTACTTTCTGTAGGATCTAACATTTCAAATTTTTCCTGAACATAATCCAAATCCTCTTTACTCACTTCCATAGATTCATCTTGACTTTTGTCCTCATCCATAGATTCACTTCCATTGATTCATCTTGAATTTTATTCCATATATTCCTTTTCAAATTCTCTTTCAAATGTGTTCTTAAAATATTCATAGCTTAAATATTTGTTAATATCCATTCTCAAGCATTCAATCTCTTTCTCTTTTGCAAGGTATCTCATTGATTTTGCAGTATTAAATGTAATCTCTTGATCACTAACTCTCATAGTTAGCTCTTCTTTCTGCATATTTATCAAAGCTCTTTCAGTGGCTAGGAATGGTCTTCCTTAAATGATAGAAATTTTTTGATCTTTCTCTATATCTAATACAATAAAGTCCACAGAAAAGATAAATTTATCAACCTTTACCAACATATCTTCTATAACTCCTTTAGGATAGCTAATCAAATGATTAGCTAACTGAAGAGTTATAATTGTAGTTGAAATGTCTCCTAAGCCTAATCTTCTGAAAATTGATAATGACATAAGATTACTACTGGCTCCTAAGTCACATAAAGATTTTCCATAAAATCATTTGCTAGTAACACAAGGAATTGTAGAACTTCCAGGATCTTTAAGTTTTTAAAGAAGCTTTTTCTAAATTATAGCGCTACACTCTTCACTAAGTGTAACAATCTCATTATCTACGAACTTCCTTTCTTCTTAAGTATATCCTTCATAAACTTCACATTGCTTGACATTTATTCCTAAGCTTCAACAAATGGAATGTTTATCGTTAATTTCCTCAAAATTTATAAAAATTTTGAAAATTGATTGTCTTTGTTCTTCTACTTCAATCTTTGAGGAAATGAAGGTGGTGGACTTTCTATAGAAATTTTCATTGGTTTAATAGGAATTTCTGCNTAAACTCAAAAGTAAACTAAAAAACAATAAATATGGGTTGCCTCCCATAAAGCGCTTGGTTTAATGTCATCAGCCCGACATTCCTAGTCTCATTTTGGGTGACCCAATATTACAGTCTCTTTAAAACCATGTGTTTGACCATTAAAATATGATTTTAATCCAAGCCCATTCACTTTAAATATTCTTCCAATCTTGGAGTCTTCAATATTAATTACTCCATAGGGATAGACTTTTATAACTCTGAATGGCCCTTTCCACCTATACTTCAATTTTCTAGGAAATAATTTCAATATTGTATTGTATAATAAAAATTATTTTCCAGGTTCAAATTCTCTTTTTATTATCTTTTGATCATGCCATTCTTTCATCTTTTCTTTATAAATTCTCACATTATCGTAAGATTCATTCCTAAGTCCTCAAGCTCATTCAATTACAATAATCTTTTCTTATCAGCTTCTTTCAAATTGAAATTGAATTCTTTGATAGCCCAATAAACTTTATGTTTCAATTCAACTTGCACGTGAAAAGTCTTCCCAAAAATTAATCCATATGGGGACATTCCTATAGGTGTCTTATAAGCTGTCATGTATGCCCACAATACTGTATTTAATCTAACAGACCAATCCATTTTATTAGGATTAACACTTTTTTTCCAAAATTCTCTTAATTTCTTGATTAGATACTTCTGCTAAACCACTAATCTGGGGATGTAAAGCAGTTACAATTTTATGCATTATATTATATTTTTCCACCAATCTTGCAACTATTACATTCTTAAAATGAGATCCCGGTAATGATTACTCTCGGCATTCTATATCTTGTAAAAATATTTTTAATTAAAAATTTTGAAACAATCCGAGCATCACATCTAGGTAAAGTGATTACTTCAATCCATTTTGAAACATAATCCACTGCAATCAATATATAAATATTTCCAAATGAAGGTTTAATGGTTCCATAAAATCCAATCCCCATGCATTAAAAAATTTAATTTTCAAATTAAAATTTAGAGGCATTTCTTTTCTTTTTGAAATATTACCTACGCTCTGACACTGATCACATGTTTTTATATTTATATTTAAATATCTAAATAGAGTAAGCCAATAAAATCTAGATTGCAAAATTTTATGAACAGTTCTATCATTCCCAAAATGACTTCCAAACTCAGAATCATGACATTTTTAAATAATTTTCTGAATTTCTTCATATGACACACATCGCCTCATTACTAAATCCTTACATTGTTTATATAAGTAAGGATCATCCTAAAAATAAGATTTTGCATCATGAATGACTTTCTTTTCCTGTTGTTTCGTCAGTCCATATGGTAAAATACCACTAATAATATAATTTACAATACGAGCATACTAAGGTATTTCCCATCCTGTTACAACATAAAGTTCTTCATCCGGAAAAGTTTTATTAATTTCTTTTTCCAAATCAAGTATTTCTTCATGTTCTAGCATACTTAGATGATCAACAATTTGATTATTAGTTGATTTTATATTGATTATTACATAATCAAACTCTTGCATCAAAAGTACCCATCTAATTAATCTTGGTTTAATATCCTTCTTTTGCTTCAAATATTTACTAGTTGAATGGTCAGTATGCACAACACATTTAGCTCCAATTAGATATGATATAAACTTATCAAAAGCATACATAATAGCTAATAACTCTCTTTCAGTGGTGGTGTAATTAATCTAAGCATCATTAAGAGTCTTACTTGCGTAGTATGTGCCTTTAAAAATCTTATCATATCTTTGCCCTAAAATAGATCCAATAGCATAATCACCAGTATCACACATTAATTCAAAAGATTTCTCCCAATCAGGTGAAATAATTATAGAAGCAGTGATCAATTTTTCCTTTACAGTTTCAAAGGATTTAAGGAAATCTTAATTAAAGTTAAATTTTGTATCTTTTTTCAGAATTTGTCATAAAGGTTTAGTAATTTTTGAAAAGTCTTTAATATATCTCTTGTAAAATCCAACATGTTCCTAAAAGCTCCTAACTTCTATTACTGTAGTAGGTGGAGATAGGTTTGATATAACCTGTATTTTTGCAGGATCTACTTCCATGTCATTTTTTGAAATTTTATGTCCAAGTACAGTTCCTCCTGCAACTATGAATTGATATTTTTTCCAGTTCAATATGAGATTAGTCTTTTCACATCATTCCAGAAGTTTATCTAAATGATTTGAACATATTTCAAATGAAGTTCCAAGCACAAAAAATTATCCATAAAGACTTCAATCCCTTTTTCAATCAAATCATGAAAAATTGACATCATACTTCTTTGAAATGTTACAGGTGCATTACATAATCTAAAGGACATTTGCCGAAAAACAAACTTTTCATAAGGACTAGTAAATATTGTTTTCTCTTGATCCTATAGAGCAACATGTATTTGATGATAACCGGTATATCCATCGACAATACAAAAATATTTTTGCCCAACCAGCTTATCCAACATCTAGTCCAAAAAAGGTAAAGGAAAATGATCCATCCTGGTGGCAGAATTTAATTTTCTATAATCTATGCAGATTCTCCAACCAGTGACTTGTCTTATAGATATTAATTTGTTATGCTCATTTGTCACTATCGTCACACCTCCTTTCTTCAGAACACAATGAATTGGACTTACCCAAGCACTGCCTGAAATAGGATAGATTATTCCAACATCTGACCATTTTAAAATTTCTTTTTTCACAATTTCTTTCATCATGGGATTTAGTCTCCTTTGAGGATCAGCTCTTGGTTTATGTTGATCTTCTAATAAAAATTCTATGCATATAAATTGAAAGACCGATTCTTTTAATATCAGCTAATGTCCATCCAAAGGCTTTCTTATATCTTTTTAAAGTTTCCAACGACTGTTGTTCTTGCATATCAGTTAATTCTGAGGATAGTATAACAGTAATGTGGATAAATCTCCTAAGAATGCATGCTACAAATGTGTAGGAAGTATTTTTTAGTTGTAGTTCAGGTGGTTTCTCAATAGATGAAATCAAATTCTTATTACTTTTTATAGGATCTAACATTTCAAATTTTTCCTGACATAATCCAAATCCTCTTTACTCACTTCCATAGATTCATCTTGAATTTTTTCCTCATCCATAGATTCACTTCCATAGATTCATCTTGAATTTTATTCCATATATTCCTTTTCAAATTCTGTTTCAAATGTGTTCTTAAGATATTCATAGCTTAAATATTTGTTAATATCCATTCTTAAGGATTCAATCTCTTTCTCTTTTGCAAGGTATCTCATTGATTTTGCAGTATTAAATGTAATCTCTTGATCACTAACTCTCATAGTTAGCTCTTCTTTCTGCATATTTATCAAAGCTCTTTTAGTGGCTAGGAATGGTCTTCCTTAAATGATAGAAATTTTTTTATCTTTCTCTATATCTAATACAATAAAGTCCACAGGAAAGATAAATTTATCAACCTTTACCAACATATCTTCTATAACTCCTTTAGGATAGGTAATCAAATGATTAGCTAACTAAAGAGTTATAATTGTAGTTGAAATGTCTCCTAAGCCTAACCTTATGAAAATTGATAATGACATAAGATTACTACTGCCTCCCAAGTCACATAAAGATTTTCCATAAAATCATTTGCTAGTAACACAAGGAATTGTAAAACTTCCAGGATCTTTAAGTTTTTAAAGAAGCTTTTTCTAAATTATAGCGCTACACTCTTCACTAAGTGTAACAATCTCATTATCTACAAACTTTCTTTTCTTCTTAAGTATATCCTTCATGAACTTCACATTGCTTGACATTTATTCCTAAGCTTCAACAAATGGAATGTTTATCATTAATTTCCCCAAAATTTATAAAAATTTTGAAAATTGATTGTCTCTGTTCTTCTGCTTCAATCTTTGAGGAAATGAAGGTGGTGGACTTTCTATAGAAATTTTCATTGGTTTAATAGGAATTTCTGCCTCAAAATGAAAATCTTCACTCGATTTTTCATTTTCCACCTCATATTTTTTAATTTCAACTTCTTGTTGAACTCTGTTTTCTCATTCTTTTTTACTTGTTAGTTAAATAACTTTAATTTGCTCTTTATTCTGATCTTTAGGATTTACTTCAACATTACTAGGCAATGTTCTTGGAAGTCTATTGCTAAGTGCGGTAGCAATACATCCCAATTGATTTTCCATGTTTCTAATTGTAGCTCCTTGACTTTNATTTTCTCATTCTTTTTTACTTGTTAGTCGAATAACTTTAATTTGCTCTTTATTCTGATCTTTAGGATTCACTTCAACTTTACTAGGCAATGTTCCTGGAAGTCTATTGCTAAGTGCGGTAACAATACATCCCAATTGATTTTCCATGTTTCTAATTGTAGCTCCTTGACTTTGTAATTGACTCCCATTTGCAGTATCAATTCTTCCATTGATAACTTTTTCTCCTTACTTTGCAAATTATTAAAAGGTGGGGGGTAATAAGGTTTATAAGCTTGACTCCCTTGATTGTTGGAGTTTCCTAATGGGTTTGCAGTATTGTTTCCCCATTGCGGATTTAAAGCATTAGAATTATTGTTACTCCAACTAAAGTTTGGATGATTCTTCCAACCAAGATTATAATAATTGGCGTAAGGATTATTATAACAATTTTTTATCACATTTAAAGTCTCATAAGAAGATTGAGATTCTATCATTTTTCCCAATGAGATTTCCTCAAGAACAGATGTTGTCTGAGAATAAATCATTACATATTGATCTATCTTCTTTGATAAGCAGCTATTTGGGCAGCTGACATAGATATTACATCAAAATCATGAATACTAGCTACTCTTTTTGGAATTGTCCTTCCAGAGGGCCATTGAAAATTATTACCAGCCATCTCTTCAATTAATGAATATGCTTCATCGATTGGTTTTGACATTAATGATCCACCAACAGCAGCGTTAATTATTGATCTAAGAGATTCAACCAACCCATTAGAAAAAGTTTAAATTATTAACCAATCTGGCAATGCTTTGTGTGAGCACTTTCTAAGGAGACCTTTAAATCTTGCTTAGGCTTCATAAATTGATTCCCTTTCAAACTGAAAAAAAGATGTGATATCTTTTCTAAGCTTAACAATTTTTGAAGGTGGGAAATATTTAGATAAAAATTTTTGTGCGAAATCTCCCCAAGTTCTGATAGATCCAGGTGCTAATGAATTTAACCACATCTTAGCTTTATCCCTTAGTGGAAAAGGAAGAAGTCTAAGCCTGACAACATCATTCGACACTCCATCATATTTAAATGTAGCATACAATTCTAGAAAACTAGCAAGGTGTAAAATAGAATCTTCAGTTGGTGGTCTCCCAAACTGATTGTTTTGTACCATTTGGATAATAGCATGTTTAAGATTAAATGAATTAGTAGCTATAACAGGGTTCTGTATGCTCAAATGAATTTCATCTGCTGTAGGATTAACATAATCTCTTAAAGGTCTCTGATGATGTTCATTTTCATTTCCATCATTATTCAAATTGCAAGCCATTTTGCTAAAGTGATCTATTTCTTTTTGTCATTTTCAAAATTTTCTAATAGTTCTTTCTAATTCAAAATTGTAAGGTACTACATTTTCAGATCTTACACTATGCTTAAACAAACAAAGCAAGTAATTAAAAATAAGCAAACACACTTAATCAAGAAAATGTTCAAAATTAAACTACAAACACACTTTTTTGTTTTTTTATATATTAAAAAAAAACAAAATACTAACTAGTACTTTCCGTTATTCCTCGACAACGGTGCCAAAAACTTGATGCGGTTAGATTTAGTGTGTAAATTTTGCAAATATTTTTTAATATTATAAAATACACACGTCATATATAATAATAAATATGCAATCTAATCCCAACAAAAATATTTTTTTATGAAAATAATTTATCTTTAAAGCTCTTTTTAAATAACCAAATCCCCTTTAAAATCAACGCAAGCATACGTATCACTCAACTAATAAATGACTCTAATGGAGTCCTATATATCGATTCCACAGGGAAGTTGAAAAATCCTATAAGTAAGCTCTTAAAATTATGTTATATTAAGAAAATAAAAAAATAAAAGTAAAGTATAAAGTTTGAATATTAACTACTAAGGTGAATGCTATATAAAATGCAGTTGAAAAACAAAGCTAACTAATTAAGAATTAACTTTCAAAAGTAAAACTATGAAAACTAAACAAAGTTTTTGTTAATGGAAGATTAAAATTTAACAAAACATCATTCCCCTTTACAATAAGTATATGGATTGTGAAGAAACTAAAATCATTTGAATATATATATATATATATAAACTATTTTGTGCTAAATAGGAACAATCATATTCTTTACTCTCTTCTGAGTACTACAAAGAACATTGACTAATCTAGAGTTTGGACCCTAATTCCGTGATTAGGCTGGGAGAATACCAGTTGCCACTCCAGAGGTACCACTACTCCCTCCTCTGAGGGCTAACAATTTCACATCAGGTTTATAATCAGCTGGACCAAACAAGGGATTTTAATATGTCACCTTAAAACCTCCAATTGTGCATCCAACAAAGTATATTTCCTATTTATTTGCACTCAATTGCACTCAATTCCATGAATGTCATACTCTCCTATGAAATCAAATGTGATTCTCCCCTTGTTGTAGAAATCATATCCCTTTTCAAAACATATGTTTCTCAACATGTTTTAACATTTCAATTGGCCAAATAAAAAAGGAAATGAAGATTGGAGTTCAAATCATCACAAATTATTAACATTTAAAACTGTAGAAAACAAAATTAATTCTTCACAAAATCATATCTTAAAGTAGGGGAACAATAAAGAAGACTACTCAGAATTCATGAGAAGGATACGACAAAAGATGAATTATGTATATAAAAACAAGTTTACCAAAAAAAAAAGGCACAACATATCTCACAATCCTTCCCAAGAAAATCCCTAGAAGTTCTCTCCAAGCCTTTCTCTCTTTACAAGCACACTCAATTCTCTCTTAGAAGTGCAATGAAGAAGAAATCTCTTACATTCCCTTTGATCTTACAACCCTAGAAGAAAATCTCCTCTCCTTACCTTTCACGCCACCACCTTCTTACCTTTTTCATCCCCCTTCCAACTCTCTCTCAACTCTTTGAAGTCTTCCTCTTTTATTTTGTACTACCTCCTTCCAACTGAAATTCAAAATTCCCTCCAAAATTCTCTCTAAAATTCAACTCTTTTGAATTCGAAAGATGTGTCATTTGATCCAAGAGACATATCCCTTCATAAAAGAACCTTCTAAAGTGTCTAGATGCATAATGTCCCTTTGAAAATTTGCTCAAAATTCATCTTTAACTACCTTAATCCACCAAAATTTATCTTTGGCGCATCATGAGCCAAATCTGGGGCATCATGCGCCAACTCTATGGATTTTGGTGCATCATGCGCCAATCTGGTGCATCATGCACCAGAATCCCAAAAATTGGCTGTTTTGGCTCTGAATTTCGTCATTTTTGCCATTTTTTTCTCCTAATGCCTATAAATAATATACTTGCAACAAAAACATGAAAATACCTTTCTTTAAAGTGCAATATCACCAAAAATAAGCATAAAATATGTTCTTAAAAAAGTATATTATTTTGGAGTATCACTATCCTTTGGGTTGGATGTGAGTCATCGAGATTCCCTTCCCAACGTAGTGATATGTTTTCGAATTGAATTCTAATTCTATGATATCTTAGAAGTTGAGGATTTAATATCCAATTCCGTGTTGCTTTAGGAGTTCCCTCCTATTGCATTATTTCAAATTAAATTCTATGATATTTTAGAGGTTGAGGATTTTATATCCAATTCCACATTTCTTTAGGAGTCCCCTCCTATTGAAATCTTTCAAATCAAATTCTATGATATTTTAGAGGTTGAAGATTTTATATCCAATTCTGCATTGCTTTAGGAGTCCCCTCCTATCACAATCTTTCAAATCAAACTGTATGATATTTTAGAGGTGGAGGATTTTATATCTGATATTGCGTTGCTTAGGAGTCCCCTCTTATCACAATCTTTTAGATTTAATTCTATGATATTTTAGAGGTTGAGGATTTTATATATGATTCTGCATTACTTTAGGAGTCCCCTCCTATCATAGTCTTTTTAACCAAATTCTATGATATTTTAGAGGTTGAGAATTTTACATCTGATTCTGCATTGCTTTGTAATGGTGCACACGATACTTTAGAGGATGAGGATTTTACATCTGATTCCGCATTTCTTTGCAATGGTACACACAATATTTTAGAAGATGAGGATTTTACATCCATTTCAGCATTGCTTTGCAATGGTGCACATGATATTTTAGAGGATGAGGATTTTACATCCGATTCTGCATTGCTTTACAATTGTGTACATGATATTTTAGAGGACGAAGATTTTATATCCAATTTTGCATTGCTTTGCAATGGTTTAAATTACACCGATTTCTAGAGGATGAGGATTTAGACATCCAATTCTGCATTGCTTTGCAATGGTCCAAGTATCAAACTTTAGAGGATAAAAGAATAAGCCCTTTTGATTAATTAGAGGCATCCAACTCCTAGATCGTTCTTTGCTCAACTTGAAGTTCCACATATTGATCTTAACCTCTAGCACATAGTAGGGGAGGTAATTATNCAAGAAAATGTTCAAAATTAAACTACAAACACACTTTTTTGTTTTTTTATATATTAAAAAAAAACAAAATACTAACTAGTACTTTCCGTTATTCCTCGACAACGGTGCCAAAAACTTGATGCGGTTAGATTTAGTGTGTAAATTTTGCAAATATTTTTTAATATTATAAAATACACACGTCATATATAATAATAAATATGCAATCTAATCCCAACAAAAATATTTTTTTATGAAAATAATTTATCTTTAAAGCTCTTTTTAAATAACCAAATCCCCTTTAAAATCAACGCAAGCATACGTATCACTCAACTAATAAATGACTCTAATGGAGTCCTATATATCGATTCCACAGGGAAGTTGAAAAATCCTATAAGTAAGCTCTTAAAATTATGTTATATTAAGAAAATAAAAAAATAAAAGTAAAGTATAAAGTTTGAATATTAACTACTAAGGTGAATGCTATATAAAATGCAGTTGAAAAACAAAGCTAACTAATTAAGAATTAACTTTCAAAAGTAAAACTATGAAAACTAAACAAAGTTTTTGTTAATGGAAGATTAAAATTTAACAAAACATCATTCCCCTTTACAATAAGTATATGGATTGTGAAGAAACTAAAATCATTTGAATATATATATATATATATAAACTATTTTGTGCTAAATAGGAACAATCATATTCTTTACTCTCTTCTGAGTACTACAAAGAACATTGACTAATCTAGAGTTTGGACCCTAATTCCGTGATTAGGCTGGGAGAATACCAGTTGCCACTCCAGAGGTACCACTACTCCCTCCTCTGAGGGCTAACAATTTCACATCAGGTTTATAATCAGCTGGACCAAACAAGGGATTTTAATATGTCACCTTAAAACCTCCAATTGTGCATCCAACAAAGTATATTTCCTATTTATTTGCACTCAATTGCACTCAATTCCATGAATGTCATACTCTCCTATGAAATCAAATGTGATTCTCCCCTTGTTGTAGAAATCATATCCCTTTTCAAAACATATGTTTCTCAACATGTTTTAACATTTCAATTGGCCAAATAAAAAAGGAAATGAAGATTGGAGTTCAAATCATCACAAATTATTAACATTTAAAACTGTAGAAAACAAAATTAATTCTTCACAAAATCATATCTTAAAGTAGGGGAACAATAAAGAAGACTACTCAGAATTCATGAGAAGGATACGACAAAAGATGAATTATGTATATAAAAACAAGTTTACCAAAAAAAAAAGGCACAACATATCTCACAATCCTTCCCAAGAAAATCCCTAGAAGTTCTCTCCAAGCCTTTCTCTCTTTACAATCTCTCCCAATTCTCTCTTAAAAGTGCAATGAAGAAGAAATCTCTTACATTCCCTTTGATCTTACAACCCTAGAAGAAAATCTCCTCTCCTTACCTTTCACGCCACCACCTTCTTACCTTTTTCATCCCCCTTCCAACTCTCTCTCAACTCTTTGAAGCCTTTCTCTTTTATTTTGTACTGCCTCCTTCCAACTGAAATTCAAAATTCCCTCCAAAATTCTCTCTAAAAGTCAACTCTTTTGAATTCAAAAGATGTGTCATTTGATCCAAGAGACATATNTACTACCTCCTTCCAACTGAAATTCAAAATTCCCTCCAAAATTCTCTCTAAAATTCAACTCTTTTGAATTCGAAAGATGTGTCATTTGATCCAAGAGACATATCCCTTCATAAAAGAACCTTCTAAAGTGTCTAGATGCATTGAATTACTCCAAGAGGTGTGTAGAACAAATGTCCCTTTGAAAATTTGCTCAAAATTCATCTCTAACTACCTTAATCCACCAAAATTCATCTTTGGCGCATCATGAGCCAAATCTGGGGCATCATGCGCTAACTCTATGGATTTTGGCGCATCATGCACCAATCTGGCGCATCATGCACCAGAATCCCAAAAATTGGCTGTTTTGGCTCTGAATTTCATCATTTTTGCAATTTTTTCTCCTTATGCCTAAAAATAATATACCTGCAACAAAAACATGAAAATACCTTTCTTTAAAGTGCAATATCACCAAAAATAAGCATAAAATATGTTCTTAAAAAAGTATATTATTTTAGAGTATCACTATCCTTTGGGTTGGGTGTGAGTCATCGAGCTTCCCTTCCCAACGTAGTGATATGCTTTCGAATTGAATTCTAATTCTATGATATTTTAGAAGTTGAGGATTTAATATCCAATTTTGTGTTGCTTTAGGAGTTCCCTCCTATTGCATTATTTCAAATTAAATTCTATGATATTGTAGAGGTTGAGGATTTTATATCCAATTCCACATTGCCTTAGGAGTCCCCTCCTATTGCAATCTTTCAAATCAAATTCTATGATATTTTAGAGGTTGAAGATTTTATATCCAATTCTGCATTGCTTTAGGAGTCCCCTCCTATCACAATCTTTCAAATCAAACTGTACGATATTTTAAAGGTGGAGGATTTTATATCCGATACTGCGTTGCTTAGGAGTCCCCTCTTATCACAATCTTTTAAATTTAATTCTATGATATTTTAGAGGTTGAGGAATTTATATATGATTTGCATTGCTTTAGGAGTCCCCTCCTATCACAGTCTTTCAAACCAAATTCTACGATATTTTAGAGGTTGAGAATTTTACATCTGATTCTGCATTGCTTTGTAATGGTGCACACGATACTTTAGAGGATGAGGATTTTACATCTGATTCCGCATTTCTTTGCAATGGTACACACAATATTTTAGAGGATGGGGATTTTACATCCATTTCAGCATTGCTTTGCAATGGTGCACATGATATTTTAGAGGATGAGGATTTTACATCCGATTCTGCATTGCTTTACAATGGTGTACATGATATTTTAGAGGACGAGGATTTTATATCCAATTTTGCATTGCTTTGCAATGGTTTAAATTACACCGAATTCTAGAGGATGAGGATTTAGACATCCAATTCTGCATTGCTTTGCAATGGTCCAAGTATCAAACTTTAGAGGGTAAAAGAATAAGCCCTTTTGATTAATTAAGGGCATCCAACTCCTAAATCGTTCTTTGCTCAACTTGAAGTTCCACATATTGATCTTAACCTCTAGCACATAGTAGGGGAGGTAATTATGGGGGAGCTCAAGGTGAGTCCCCATAAGATTACCAAGCCTTAGGGTAAACCCTCTGGTGATGTGGTCTTGGTTGGTCTCACACACACACTCACACATTACACTTCCACTCACTACCTTAATCCCAAACCTACCTGATTTTGATCCCTTGAACCTTTGGGAGACTCATGTAGATGGTCCCCTAGACCCACTAGACTTAGGCTAGGGTTTAGTTAAGACCAGTGCATGGATGACCCAAAGTAGGGAATTCTATTGGTCCAAGGCTCATGTAGTCATGTAGGGTGACACCCCAATTTTACCAAAATCTCCAAACTTAGCCTTTTGCTCCAAAATCCACCCACTTTACCAAATTTCCCTTGAAATTTAAAAATTCCCAAAATTACCCAAATACCCAATTTTTTTCAAAAATCATCTCAAATCATTTGTAACTACGCAAATTACCTCAAAGACCCCAAAATTACTAAAATACCCCTCTTTTTGCCAAAATTACCAAAACACCCTTGATGACTCAAATTACCCCAAAGCCTTCCAAATCACTTCAAATTTCCTCAAAATCAATTTGAAACACTCTATTGAGCTCAATTTGACCAATTTGAGCATTTTGACCAAAAGTCCCGAATTAACTTTAAAGACCCAATTACCCCAATTCACCCCTAATGTCCACTAATTTGATCTCAATTTCCCAAAGTTTCAATTATAAAATCAAATTCATCATATAAAAGCTTAATTTAAACCAAATCCAAGCCTAATTGACCCATATTGGAATCCAATTTCAACCTAAATCAAAAAGCCCCAATTTGACCCAAAATTAAAATCTCACTCAATTGAACTACAAGTCTATATAATTGCCCCAATTTTGAATCATAAAATCTTGAAAATACATTCACATATCAAATTAAACCTTTAATTGACCTTGTTCAAATCTCAATTTCACTCAAGATCAACTTGGACCAAAAACCCCCAATTTTGCCCCAAATTGGCCATGTCCCCAAATTCAACCAATTGAACCCCATAGCCCAAAAAATTCCATTCAATTTCTATCTAAAACTATTCATGACAATACATAGGACCAATTTAAACCATAAATTGGGCCTTGACCAAACTCTAACACAACTCAAACATAAGTCTAACCCAACACCCCCAAAATTGACCAAATGTCCAAAATTTTTCAAATTGAACCTCCAAATCAATTCAAAATCACTCCAAATCTTTTCTAAACTCTTTGTGACAATCATCCAAACCAAGTTTCTCAATCAATTGAGTCCAATGTTAAGATTAGCTAAAGCCATAACTAACTTCAAGTCAATTTGACCCAAATTGAACCCATGCACCAGAATTGACCAAGCCATGCCAAATTGATCAAAATAAAGCCTCTACAACCACCTTCTAGACCCTAATGACCAAGTTAGCCTCACCTAGCCCACCCTCTATGGAATATGGACCAAAAATCCCTTAAGTTAAGGGATCTTATCATGTTTTTGTCCTAACTCAAAATATCCTTGCCATCATGCCTTGCCATTAGTGTTTAATCATCATTAAGCACCCCCTGGCCTCTCTGAGCCCATAAGTCCTAAAATCTAGCTAGCCACCACCTCAGCCACTAGAAACAGCCAGCCCAAGGGAGGTCCAAATGGCTAAAACCAAAAATTAAACCTTCCTGAGTTGGCTAAGTCCCATTGGCCATTAAAGCCTTTCTTCCCTCCACCTCAAGAAGCTTTAGCACCCAATTCCAAGCCCTGAGCTCCACCAGGAAGCCATAGCTACAAATTGAGTTCTCCACGGACAAAAAGGAGAGTGCTTGAAACCTTGGGGAAACTCTGCCAAAATCTTATCAAAGCCTCTCCAAACCTTCCTATGTTCAATCCCCTTGCTCTCAGCCACTCCACAGAGCCAATTTCCTCACTGAAATTTGCCCCAAAATTAGGAAAGATTTCTCCAGATCTCCACAATGAAGCAAAATTCAATTAATTGTGCACACACCATCCCTTGAGTGAGAGAATTTGATTCCGCACAAAAGCTCCATCATAGAGAGCCTCTAACATAGCTCTAGACCAACACCTGAAATCGGCCTTGGTTGAAATCATACCAAGACAATTCACCATAGCTCAAGACTTCATTTGGAGGTTTGTTGGACTCATTCAAAGCTATTAAAACATCTGAGATAGGCCTTCCCTCTTAGACAAAGGTATTGGGCTCTCACCCTAATTCGATCTTAAATTGATTCATCATAAGTATTTACAACATTTCATACCATATAAAGCATATCGATGTGTTGTTCTTGAGAAGATGAAGGTGTAGGAACAAACCCAAAGTGATTTGGTTGAGTCTAGCTAGAGATCTTAAGGTTTTAGTGTGGACGACTAATGGGTTAGGTCAGTCGGGGACGATGAACGGATGTTGTCCGGTCGTGCATGTATTGAATGGACATATAAGATTGCGTTAGATGAGTAGATGGAACACAAAGGTAGGTTGCTGAGGTGGCTATGTGGCTGGCTGCGTGGAGACTTCGGAGCGGATGAGGATGACGTGGCGCTACATGGATAAGTACAAAAATAGGGATTTTCTTAATTTATTTAAATACCAAAACTTCAAAAATCTATATCTTTTCATAGAAAAATCATAAAAATAAATTAAAAATACTCTCTCGCTCAGTGAACAAAGGAGAATAATATGGACAAAATATAAAAATTATTTTTGGACTCTTTGATTTTTAGTTAATTAAATGGCTTCTATGGTATTTCAATTCATTACGGCTAACATAGCTCACCATAGCTTGAAATTTCTAGATTTTATTTTTCATGATAGTGGTTCTGTTCTTTGATTTTTCCAATGTCAGAGGACATCTCTATGCTTCTACCCCTAATTTTCAAGCTAAGATGGCTATTTTTGCTTAATTTAATTATATAAATTAAAATATCATTTAAAAAAATTATGGGATAAATTTTAGTAGGTTTTCTATGGTCACAGAAGCTTAGAAAAAAATATTATGATGGTTTGATTAACTTTGTACATTTCTGCATTTAATTAAGTGTATATATCTTGTATTAATTTAAGTAAATTAAATGTTAATAAAAAATTGAAAAAATCAATTCCACATTGTGTGTAAAAATGATATTAACCTACTGTAAAAATTTTAAAATTATTTGATTAAGTTTATGCNTAAGGTTCATGTAGTCATGTAGGGTGACATCCCAATTTTACCAAAATCTCCAAACTTAGCCTTTTGCTCCCAAATCCACCCACTTTACCAAATTTCCCTTGAAATTTAAAAATTCCAAAAATTACCCAAATACCCAATTTTTTTCAAAAATCATCTCAAATGATTTGTAACTACACAAATTACCTCAAAAACCCCAAAATTACCAAAATACCCCTCTTTTTGCCAAAATTACCAAAACACCCTTGATGACTCAAATTACTCAAAAGCCTTCCAAATCACTTCAAATTTCCTCAAAAGCAATCTGAAACACTCTATTGAGCTCAATTTGACCATTTGAGCATTTTTGACCAAAAGTCCCGAATAACCTTTAAAGGCCCAATTACCCCAATTCACCCCTAATGTCCACTAATTTGATCCCAATTTCCCACAATTTCAATTATAAAATTAAATTCATCATATACAAGCTTAATTTAAACCAAATCCAAGCCTAATTGACCCATATTGGAATCCAATTTCAACCTAAATAAAAAAGCCCCAATTTGACCCAAAATTAAAATCTCACTCAATTGAACTACAAGTCTGTATAATTGCCCGAATTTTGAATCATAAAATCTTCAAAATACATTCACATATCAAATTAAACCTTTAATTGACCTTGTTCAAGTCTCAATTTCACTCAAGGTCAACTTGGACCAAAAACCCCCAATTTTGCCCCAAATTGGCCATGTCCCCAAATTCAACTAATTGAACCACATAGCCCCAAAAATTCCATTCAAATTCTATCTAAAACTATTCATGAAAATACATAGGACCAATTTAAACCATAAATTGGGCCTTGACCAAACTCTAACCCAACTCAAACATAAGTCTAACCCAACACCCCCAAAATTGACCAAATGTCCAAAATTTTTCAAATTGAACCTCCAAATCAATTCAAAATCACTCCAAATCTTTTCTAAACTCTTTGTGACAATCATCCAAACCAAGTTTCTCAATCAATTGAGTCCAATGTTAAGATTAGCTAAAGCCATAACTAACTTCAAGTCAATTTGACCCAAATTGAACCCATGCACCAGAATTGACCAAGCCATGCCAAATTGATCAAAATAAAGCCTCTACAACCACCTTCTAGACCCTAGTGACTAAGTTAGCCTCACCTAGCCCACCCTCTTTGGGATATGGACCAACAGTCCTTTAAGTTAAGGGATCTTATCGTGTTTTTGTCCTAACTCAAAATATCCTTGCCATCATGCCTTGCCATTAGTGTTTAACCATCATTAAGCACCCCCTGGCCTCTCTGAGCCCATAAGTCCTAAAATCTAGCCAGCCACCACCTCAGCCGCTGGAAACAGCCAGCCCAAGGGAGGCCCAAATGGCTAAAACCAAAAATTAAACCTTCCTGAGTCGGCTAAGTCCCATTGGCCATTAAAGCCTTTCTTCGCTCCACCTCAAGAAGCTTTAGCACCCAATTCCAAGCCCTGAGCTCCACCAGGAAGCCATAGCTACAAATTGAGTTCTCCATAGACAAAAAGGAGAGTGCTTGAAACCTTGAGGAAACTCTGCCAAAATCTTATCAAAGCCTCTCAAAACCTTCCTATGTTCAATCCCCTTGCTCTCAGCCACTCCACAGAGCCAATTTCCTTACTGAAATTTGCCCCAAAATTAGGAAAGATTTCTCCAGATCTCCACAATGAAACAAAATTAAATTAACTGTGCACACACCATCCCTTGAGTGAGAGAATTTGATTCCACACAAAAGCTCCATCATAGAGAGCCTCTAACATAGCTCTAGACCAACACCTGAAATCGGCCTTGGTTGAAATCATACCAAGACAATTCACCATAGCTCAAGACTTCATTTGGAGGTTTGTTGGACTCATTTAAAGCTAGTAAAACTATCTGAGATAGGCCTTCCATCTTAGACAAAGGTATTGGGCTCTCACCCTAATTTGATCTTAAATTGATTTTTCATGCGTATTTACAACATTTCATACCATATAAACCATATCGATGTGTTCTTCTTGAGAAGATGAAGGTGTAAGAACAAACCCAAAGTGATTTGGTTAAGTCTAGCTTGAGATCTTAAGGTTTTAGTGTGGAGGACTAATGGGTTAGGTCAGTCGGGGACGATGAACGGATGTCGTCCGGTCGTGCATGTATTGAATGGACAGATAAGATTGCGTTGGATGAGTAGATGGAACAAAAAGACAGGTTGATGAGGTGGCTATGTAGCTGGCTGCATGGAGACTTCGGAGCGGATGAGGATGACGTGGCGCTACAGGGATAAGTACAAAAATAGGGATTTTCTTAATTTATTTAAATACCAGAACTTCAAAAATCTATATCTTTTCATGGAAAAATCATAAAAATAAATTAAAAATACTCTCTTGCTCAGTGAACAAAGGAGAATAATATGGACAAAATATAAAAATTATTTCTAGACTCTTTGATTTTTAGTTAATTAAATGGTTTCTATGGTATTTCAATTCATTACGACTAACATAGCTCACCATAGCTTGAAATTTATAGATTTTATTTCTCATGACAGTGGTTCTGTTCTTTGATTTTTCCAATGTCAGAGGACTTATCTATGCTTCTACCCCTAATTTTCAAGCTAAGATTGTTATTTTTGCTTAATTTAATTATATAAATTGAAATATCATTTAAAAAATTATGGGATAAATTTTAATAGGTTTTCTATGGTCACAGAAGCTTAGAAAAAAATATTATGATGGTTTGATTAACTTTGTACATTTCTGCATTTAATTAAGTGTATATCTTGTATTAATTTAAGTAAATTAAATGTTAGTAAAAATTGAAAAAATTAATTCCACATTGTGTGTAAAAATGATATTAACCTACTGTAAAAATTTTAAAATTATTTGATTAAGTTTATGCACTAAAGTTGATTTTTTAAGAAATATTGTATTTTTACACAAAAATAATTATATTAAAATAAATACACTTAGGAAAATTATGAAAATTGATTTTCTGAGTTCCTTGTGATATGGATCACTCATGAAAAATAAAAATTATTTTTAAGAAAATACTTCATTTTTGAGCTACATTTTAAATTAAAAATAATTAAAAATAGTTAAAAATTCCAAAAACATAAAAATATTTCAAAATGTTTCTAATGGTTTATTGATCACTTGGAACTCATTAAAATATTTTTCCTAGTTTTTCTAAGTTAAAAATAAATTTCTAAAGGCTTAAAATACATTTTTCTATTTTTCTCATTAAAATAATTTTAATAATTAAATTAAAAATCATGAAAATATAAAATTTGTTTTTTTGAGGTCTTTGAGATTAAAGAAGTTTAATAAAAATATAAAAATAACTTTTATAATTAAATCATATTTTCTGAATAATTAATATATTCTTTTGAAGTTAATAAATAATTAAATAATAATTAAAATTCAATTCATAAAATCATGGTATTTTGCCCAAGTGTTTCTCTGGCCTAAGGGAACCTCTAATACTTTTCTCATAAATCAAAAGCTTTGCTTTGATCAATTAAATAATTTAATTTTGAAAAATCCTATTTTTAAGTTAAAATGAATTTAAAATTAAAATTTGAAAAACCACATTTTTTTTCCTTTGATGTTTTAATTGCCCCATTGACAGGGTACTCTTAAATCTTCAAAGTCACTTGAATTATGCTTAATGAGTTACGAGGTGGAGAGCCTTAAGGGAAAAATGGTAATTTTAAATTTTGGTGCCTTAATCAAAATTTAGGATTAACCGAAGAGAAAAATGGGTAATTTTGATCCTAATGGATATGTTTGGATGATTGAAACATAATGGGTTAAAAGGTAGAAACCAATTGACCACCTTTCAATAATAAGAATAAAATTGCAACTTGTTAAATTATTAGAACTTGGAAGTTGATCAAAATCAAATGATTCTCAAATGATGGGCTTAAAATAGGAGGATGATAATTCACTTATTTTATGCCCACAATTTGGATGATGCAATCTTTCAATAAGGATATGTATCACTTAAATTTAAAATCTTAATTATTGCCACCTTATCCCTTTGAGATTGTTAAAGGGTTTGGTAGTGATCTAGGCTTGATATTTGAATTCATTTAATGAGATTTATAAGGATAACATGATTGATGATAAACACCTTTAAAGCACTACAAGCCTAACCTTAATGGTGGGTACAAAATCTTTAATGACATAAGGTTGCCTTAGGGTCACTTACTCACATAACCTTTAAGTAAAATATCAACTGATTAATTGAGTACCCTATCTTCGGGATGATTAAAAATTTCAGGATTCATCGAGTAATGGGGTAATTTTTATTTAATCTGGGATGATTAATAGAAAATTATGATAAGTTCAAAATGAAGTAAAATGTTTCAAGGGATCTTCAAACCAGTTCAGGGGCATTTCCGGGATACTTTCAAATCTCTTGGATATTTTCAAAGACAAATTGAATTTATTGTTTTATGTTCTAAATCATCCACTAAAGTATTTCAAGACTCAGCAAGTCATAGTTTAGGGTTTTTTATATACACCTCCAACTATTCTTACTTTCTGCAAAATTATATATACATGTTGTGAAAAGCTAGTCTTTTAGTAGGAATGCTGAGAAGATGATAGGTACACTTTTACAGTATTATTTAATTTCTGTCATTTTATTTTTTGCAATTTACTTTCACAGCAAAATATTATAACTACTTGGTTGTGTACTTTCTTTTATTTGCAAAAAGAAAAAAACAAAATTTTTAAAAATTAATCATTATTTTGAAAAATCTAAAACAATTTGTTTCAAAGGTAATCATAAATCCTTTGAAATGTCACTAAACATAAAACGTCATTTTGAATTTACGGGAGTCCCTCGAAGGAGGTAACCAACAGTTGCTAACAAGATCTCCCCAATTTAAATGGGTTTCACCACTCGTTTAAGCTAAGTAAATTTAAAAAAAAATAGTGATACCAGAAATCATTATTTAATTTTTTGTATTAAATAGGGGAACTTGTCAGTTAACATAAAAAAATAGTTTTTTTTTTCGCAGACTTAAACGGGTGTCATAAATTCTTTAATTTATTTAATCGAGCCTTACCCATAAGTAATGTGTCTACCCATAGGGATAGATGTATTGCTTGCGGTATTAGGCTCGTTTATTTAAGCTACTGAGAATATGAGATCAGTCTGATCTTATATTTTTAAAATTTTAAATACTACTTTTCCAAAATTATAAATGTATATATAAATATATTAAATTAAACCGGGCATTGAAATTTCTATTATGGTGACCAACAACTTCCAACATGGCGACCGACAGTTTCTAGCGACTCCATTGGGGGAGTTGTTCTCTCCATTTAAATCAAGGAATCTTGTCTTCATACATTAATAATGTGTTCATGTCTCTCATGGATCAAATTATCCTTCTTCCATTGACATGCTTCACTGATTTTTTCTTGCGTAAGTACGGTCATATCTTTTAGACTTCAGGATCATCTGTTCAATAACCTTTGAGCAGAGAGGTTCAGGATTTCATTAGGACTTCTATCTTTTGTGTGGGCTCGGACCTCAATAGGTGTGTTGGTGGATTAGTTCAGCCTGGGCATTGTGTGTTGTAAAGTCGGTCCCGCACTGGGTCCTAAAATTCACTTTCCTTTTCTAGTTTGGTTTACTACTATGAAAATTAAGTCGAATTGTGTCGTGTTGTGCTTGCTCTTTAACCTTTCTTATTTAATAAATTTATTCCTTCTACTTTCAAACTATTTTTACTAATTTTTAAAATCTTCACAAAATAAAATTAAATTATTGCTGCCCAGTCTATAGATTGCCCTTTGTTAACTTTCAGTGTTTGTACTAGAATTATAAGGTATTGACCAAATAACTCCAGAACTTTCTTTTTGAAGCCGCTACAATGGCGTTCCCCACGCTAACTTTCTCCTGCAACTTGCCAACTAGCCACAATGCTCCCAATGTCACTCCCACTATCAAGTTTGGAACTGGATTTAATGAACTTGAAGTCATTCTCGGAAAAGCCCCATTCTTCATAATGAAGGTCACCAGTCTGAAAGTTCAGGAGCCTACCGTTGAATTTAACCTGAACTGTCCCTAGGATTTCCCTTCTTGCAAGAAGGTGAAAGCTGCTGCTCCCCCAACACCTGTCAAGACTGTTGTTCCCTTTTCTGCCAATGGAAAGGAGGTCATGATCATTGAAGATACAACTAGAGGATTCACCGTCTTGCCATCGGTGTTTGAAATTGGATCAAGTTCAAAGTCTACACAACCCTAAACAACTTTTAAAACCTCTCAAATTGTTTCGAGTTCATTTGAACTTGTTACATTGTTCAATTAATCATCCAAAGTTAAATTTAAATTCAAGAGAATTAATTTTTCCTGTGCTTAGTTAACCTTAATATTTTAATTATCCCAAGAGCAGAGTAGTCAGACATTCACTTGATGTTTTATTTAAGAGTTATGTAAGTGGGTGCCCTTAAGGGAAAGCTCAAGTCATTGAAGATCTTGTACCGACAATTAAAGTTGGGCTCGTAGTGTTCAAATATATTCATTAATTAATCATGTTTCTCTTTTCTAAACCTCATTAGACAAGTTTAAATGTCAAGTCTAGCTCACTACTAAGCCCTTAAATCCAATATTCAGGGTAAATTTGCATTAATCTTGCACGTTAAATTAAGTGAAATTCCATTCTCATTAANCATAAATGCTCTGACATGCATTTTGAGTTTCAGGTGGTGGAACGAGAAGACT
>JXCR01052187.1:53614-124787 GCA_002079205.1 Phalaenopsis hybrid cultivar
CATCTTAGATAACCAAATTAACCTAAGAAAACTCTCAATAAAAATCAGGGGATATTGTCCTCAAGAAGTTCAAAGGATAGGAATTTTCAAAAAATCAAACAAAGAGGTGTGAAAATGGATGTTGACCTCACTTTTGGTTGAGGTCTAGTTTCCTCCTTAGTAGCCTTGGGTCTAGTCATAGGACGTTCTTATTGACTATTCATAGAGGACTAGAAAAGGAACCCTCACCATTAAAAATTTAAAACTCTTCTATGCTCAACTTGAAGTTCCACATATTGGTCCAAACCTCTAGCACTTAGTAGGTGGGGTCAATGTGGGGAGCTCAAGGGGCACCCCCATAGGACTGCTTGGCCTTAAAATTGACCCTGGGTGTTGTTCTGGAGCTAGTTCACTCATTTACAATCACTATCACTTACTTGTACACCATATCCCACTCACAACCCTAAACCCA
Organism: Phalaenopsis hybrid cultivar; assembly: GCA_002079205.1. Lineage (NCBI taxonomy): Eukaryota > Viridiplantae > Streptophyta > Magnoliopsida > Asparagales > Orchidaceae > Phalaenopsis > Phalaenopsis hybrid cultivar. Next base: position 54,066 of record JXCR01052187.1, read on the forward strand.
AACTTATTGACTTTGATCCCTTGATCTTTTGGGAGACTAATGTAGACCCGCTAGCCCTAGGCTAAGGTCTAGCCCAGAGCAATACATGAAGGACCCAAAGTAGAGAATTCCATTGGTCCATGGCTCAAATAGGGTGGTTGGCACCTCATTTTCACCAAAATGCCAAACTTAGTCTTTTGTCCCCAAATCTACCCAATTTACCAAAACACCCCCAAATCCCAAAATTTGACCAAAATTTCCAATTTCACCAAAAATACCCAAATTTGTTCAAAAATCATCTCAAACCATTTAAAACCACCCAAATTGCCCAAAACAACCCAAATTTGGCAAAATTACCAAAATACCCAAAAATTTGCCAAAATTAGAAAAATATCCTCGGTGGCCCAAATATTCCCAAAGCCCTCAAAATCATTTAAAATGTATCCAAAACCATTTTGGACCATTCAATTCAACTTAATTTAACCAATTTGACCATTTTGATCAAAATCCCCATATTGTCCCTAAAGACCCAATTTCTTCAAATTCACCCCAAATGGCCCCTCAATTTCATCCCAATTTTCCTCAATTTCAATTCTAAACTCAAATTCATCATTACTATGTTCATTTCAAACCAAATATAAGCTTAATTGACACATGCCTTGAGCTCAATTTTGAGTCAAACCAAAATTCCCAAATTTGACAATGTGACCTAATTTAACCCAATTGAACCAACCCTATAGCCTACTCAACTGCCTCAATTTGGGTCCCAAACTCTTCCTAACAGTTTTAATAATCAAATTAATCCCTTAATTGGCCTTTATCAAGCCTTAATTCCACTCAAATTTAACCCAAATTCAAAATCCTCAAATTTGCCCCAATTTAGCCACATGTCCAAAGTCCACCAAATTGAATGTACTAACCCTAAAATTGGCACCCAATTGATGTTGAAAACTTTTTATGACATTCCCCATAGAACATTTTGAGTCATCAATATGGACCTAGCCCAAACCTAGCCTAGCCTAGCCTAAACCCAAGAACCTAACACCCCCAAATTGTCTAAAAAACCAAATTCCTTCAAATTGAACATCCAAATTAACTCAAAACCACTCCAATTCTTCTCTAAACTCTTTTTGAAAGTTGTCTACATCAAATTGATCAATAATTTGACCTCAATATCATGGCTAGCCAATTCAAACCCAACTTCTAGCCAACTTNACCTAAGGGAACCTCTAATACTTTTCTCATAAATCAAAAGCTTTGCTCTGATCAATTAAATAATTTAATTTTGAAAAATCCTATTTTTAAGTTAAAATGAATTTAAAATTAAAATTTGAAAAACCACATTTTTTTCCTTTGATGTTTTAATTGCCCCATTGACAGGGTACTCTAAAATCTTCAAAGTCACTTGAATTATGCTTAATGAGTTACGAGGTGGAGAGCCTTAAGGAAAAAATGGTAATTTTAAATTTTGGTGCCTTAATCAAAATTTAGGATTAACCGAAGGGAAAAATGGGTAATTTTGTTCCTAATGGATATGTTTAGATGATTGAAACATAATGGGTTAAAAGGTAGAAACCAATTGACCACCTTTCCATAATAAGAATAAAATTGCAACTTGTTAAATTCTTAGAACTTGGAAGTTGATCAAAATCAAATGATTCTCAAATGATGGGCTTAAAATAGGAGGATGATAATTCACTTATTTTATGCCCACAATTTGGATGATGCAATCTTTCAATAAGGATATGTATCACTTAAATTTAAAATCTTAATTATTGCCACCTTATCCCTTTGAGATTGTTAAAGGGTTTGGTAGTGATCTAGGCTTGATATTTGAATTCATTTAATGAGATTTAGAAGGATAACATGACTGATGATAAACACCTTTAAAGTACTACAAGCTCAACCTTAGTGGTGGGTACAAAATCTTTAATGACATAAGATTGCCTTAGGGGCACTTACTCACATAACCTTTAAGTAAAATATCAACTGATTAATTGAGTACCCTATCTTTGGGATGATTAAAAATATCAGGATTAATTGAGTAATGGGGTAATTTTTATTTAATCTGGGATGATTAATAGAAATTATGATAAGTTCAAAATGAAGTCAAATGTTTCAAGGGATCTTCAAACCAGTTCAGGGGCATTTCCGGGATACTTTCAAATCTCTTGGATATTTTCAAAGACAAATTGAATTTATTGTATTATGTTCTAAATCATCCACTAAAACATTTCAAGACTCAACAAGTCATAGTTTAGGGTTTTTATATACACCTCCAACTATTCTTACTTTCTGCAAAATTATATATACATGTTGTGAAAAGCTAGTCTTTTAGTGGGAATGCTGAGAAGATGACAGGTACACTTTTACAGTGTTATTTAATTTCTGTCATTTTATTTTCTGCAATTTACTTTCACAGCAAAATATTATAACTGCTTGGTTGTGTACTTTCTTTTATTTGCAAAAAGAAAAAAACAAATTTTTTAAAAATTAATCATTATTTTGAAAAATCTAAAACAATTTGTTTCAAAGGTAACCATAAATCCTTTGAAATGTCACTAAACATAAAACGTCCTTTTGAATTTACGGGAGTCCGTCGAAGGAGGTAACCAACAGTTGCTAACAAGATCTCCCCGATTTAAATGGGTTTCACCACTCGTTTAAGCTAAGTAAATTTAAAAGAAAATAGTGATACCAGAAATCATTATTTAATTTTTTGTATTAAATAGGGGAACTACACAGTTAACATAAAAAAATAGTTTTTTCTTTCACAGACTTAAACGGGTGTCATAAATTCTTTAATTTATTTAATCAAGCCTTACCCATAAGTAATGTGTCTACCCATAGGGATAGATGTATTGCTTGTGGTATTAGGCTCGTTTATTTAAGCTGCTGAGAATATAAGATCAGTCTCATCTTATATTTTTAAAATTTTAAATACTACTTATCCAAAATTATAAATGTATATATAAATATATTAAATTAAATCGGGCATGGAAATTTCTATTCTGGTGACCAACAACTTCCAACTTGGCGACCGACAGTTTCTAGCGACTCCGTTGGGGGAGTTGTTCTCTCCATTTAAATCAAGGAATCATGTCTTCATACATTGATAATGTGTTCATGTCTCTCATGGATCAAATTATCCTTCTTCCATTGGCATGCTTCACCGATTTTTTTCTTGCGTAAGTACGGTCAACTCTTTTAGACTTCAGGATCTTCTGTTCAATAACCTTTGAGCAGAGAGGTTCAGGAGTTCATTAGGACTTCTATCTTTTGTGTGGGGTCGGACCACAATAGGTGTGTTGGTGGATTAGTTCAGCCTGGGCATTGTGTGTTGTAAAGTCGGTCCCGCACTGGGTCCTAAAATTCACTTTCCTTTTCTAGTTTGGTTTACTACTATGAAAATTAAGTCGAATTGTGTCGTGTTGTGCTTGCTCTTTAACCTTTCTTATTTAATAAATTAAATCCTTCTACTTTCAAACTATTTTTAGTAATTTTTAAAATCTTCACAAAATAATATTAAATTAATGCTGCCCAGTCTATAGATTGTCCTTTGTTAACTTTCAGTGTTTGTACTAGAATTATAAGGTATTGGCCAAATAACTCCAGAACTTTCTTTTTGAAGCTGCTACAATGGCGTTCCCCACGCTAACTTTCTCCTACAACTTGCCAACTAGCCACAATGCTCCCAATGTCACTCCCACTATCAAGTTTGGAACTGGATTTGATGAACTTGAAGTCATTCTCAGAAAATCCCCATTCTTCATAATGAAGGTCACCACCCTGAAAGTTCAGGAGCCTACCGTTGAATTTAACTTGAACTGTCCCTAGGATTTTCCTTCTTGCAAGAAGGTGAAAGCTGCTGCTCCCCCAGCACCTGTCAAGACCGTTGTTCCCTTTTCTGCCAATGGAAAGGAGGTCATGATCATTGAAGATACAACTAGAGGATTCACCGTCTCGCCATCGGTGTTTGAAATTGGATCAAGTTCAAAGTCTACACAACCCCAAACAACTTTTAAAACCTCTCGAATTATTTTGAGTTCATTTGAACTTGTTACATTGTTCAATTAATCATCCAAAGTTAAATTTAAATTCAAGAGAATTAATTTTTCTTGTGCTTAGTTAACCTTAATATTTTAATTATCCCAAGAGCAGAGTACTCAGACATTCACTTGATGTTTTATTTAAGAGTTATGTAAGTGGGTGCCCTTAATGGAAAGCTCAAGTCATTAAAGATCTTGTACCGACAATTAAAGTTGGGCTCGTAGTGTTCAAATATATTCATTAATTAATCATGTTTCTCTTTTCTAAACCTCATTAAACAAGTTTAAATGCCAAGTTTAGCTCACTGCTAAGCTTTTAAATCCAATATTCAGGGTAAATTTGCATTAATCTTGCACGTTAAATTAAGTGAAATTCCATTCTCATTAANTGCAAACCCCACACCAAAAATAGTGCCGACAATCCAAAAGAGTTTATTATGATCAAAATTACCAATTTACCCTTTGGATTAACCTAAAATTTACTTAAGGTATNAAAGAGTTTATTATGATCAAAATTACCAATTTACCCTTTGGATTAACCTAAAATTTACTTAAGGTATCAAAATCCCAAAATTACCATTTGCCCCTTAGGCTCTCCACTTCATAACTCATCAAATACAACTCAAATGACATTGAAATTTTTATGGTTCCCCACTCATGGGTCAATTAAAATATTAGAGGATAAATTATGATTTTCTAATTTTTATTCAAATTTTAATAATTATTTTAGCTCTAAAATAGGATTTTCATTATTAATTTATTTAGTTAATCAAAGTAAAGTTTATGTTTATGACAAAATTATTGGAGGTTCACCTAGGTCAGAGGACCACTTGGACAAAATTTCATGATTTTTTTAAATTATATTTAATTATTATAATTAATTATTGATTTTAGTGATTAATTAAATATAAAATATAATTTGATTTCAAAAATTTCTTTTTATATTTTTATTAAATCTCTCTAAGTCCAGAGAACTCAAAAAAAAAAACTTTTCTTTTTTACAATTTTTATTTTATTTGTTAAAATTTTTTTAATGAAAAATTAAGAAAAATACATTTTTAACATTTAAGTTGCGCCAGAATTGGCACCACATTTCATAGAAGAGGTGCTAGAGGCACCAGAACGGTGCCAGAGGTGCTAGAATCCAAAAGAGTTGTGACTATAGTGAATAGGTGCCAAAGGTGCCAAAACCGATGCCAGAGGCGCCGAAGATGGTTATAGATAGATTTTTGGTGGGTTTTGACTATTTTTAGATGTTCTAGAAGGCTCCAAGTAACTTAAACGCCCCATAGAGTGGTTCAATGCATCTAAACACTTGGGAAAGGCCCTTGAATGAAGCGATTGTCTCTTGGATGAAGAGATTTATCTCTTGGAGATAAAAGGTGTGTCTCTTGGGAAAAGGAGGGATTTTGAATTTCATTAAAAGAGAGGGGTTGGCGCCTATGGTGGTGGTCTTGTCGTGAGTCATGTGTGTCTTTTCTCATAGAGTGTTGTGAGTCTCATAGTGTGTAGAAGAGTCTTATGTGTGGAGAGGATTTTATTTAATATTTGCAAGATTAGAGGGAAAGTCAGAGATTTCTTCTTCATTACATTTCTAAAAGGGTATTCTAAGTTGCTGTTAAGAGAGAAAGTGCTTCAAAAGAACTTAAAGGGATTTTCTTGAGGAGGAGTTAGAGATAAGTTGTGTTCTTTCCTATCTTTATTTTGTAAACTTAATTTTATAGATAAAATCCATGTTTTATTGTATCTTCCCATGAACTATGAGTATTTTTCTTTGTTCTTCTCCCTATAATGAGATATGATTTTGTGAAGTATCAATATTATTGTGCAAGGCTTTAAATGTTCATACATTATGATGATTCAAACTCTAAACATAATTTACTTTTCTATCTGACCAATTGAAATATTAAAATTTGTTGAGAAACATAAGATCTGAAATGATTATACTTTCTACAACAAAGTGAGAATCATATTTGACTTCATGGATGAGAATGTAATCCATGGGGATGAGTGCAAATAAATAGAGAAATATACTTTGATGGGCGTAGAATTGGAGAATTTATGGTGAAAAACTCAAAATCCCCAATTTGGTTTAGGTGTTTGGAAACTAAAGAGAGATGTTAGCCTTTAGGCGAGGGGACGTGGAAGCTCTGGAGTGAGAGCCAATATCCTCCCAGCCTAACCACAAATTTAGGGACCAAACTCTGGATTAGCCAATATTCTTTTTCACTTGTAAAAAAGAGAAATAATAGTACTGCTCCTATTTTGCACAATACAATTTTATATAATTTTAAACAATTTTGATTGCTTCCTTAATATTAAACTCATTGTAAAGGGGGATGATACCTTGTTAAATTTGAACTCTTCATCACAAAACTTAGTTTAATATTTGCAAATTAAATTTTAAAGTTTAGAAAATAACTTAGTAAACTTAGTTCCATTAGCATACATTAGCTCATTTTAACTTGTTTTTCTTACTTTAGTTTTTATAGTTTGAATATTGTGTTTTACGTTGATATCATAAGATTTTCCACATCCCCGTGGAATCGATACTTAGGACTCCATTAGAGCCCTTTATTATTTGAGTGATATGTATACTTGCATTTGCAACCTAGTGATTATTTTAAATAAAAAATATATCTTAAATCATTAGGAGAGGGAACATAAAGACTTTAAAATAGAAAACTTATTATACTGAAGTGATTATTATTTTTATTTATCTACATATTTGATGCGGGTGGATTTAGTGTGTTAATTTTTCAAATATTTTTCAACATTACAAAATACACAGTCGATATAATAGTAAATGTGCAATTTAATCTCAACAAAAATAGCTTTAGTGAAAATGATTTTATCTTTTAAACATTTTTAAACTGCCAAATGCCCTAAAAATAACGCAAGTATACATATCACTCGAGTAATAAAGGGCTCTAATACAGTCCTATATATTGATCCCATAGGGAAGTTGGAAATGCTTATAAGTAAATTCTTATGATTATAATATAAACTACAATTTTAAACTAGAAAAGTGAAGTACAAAATTTGAATCTAAAGTAAATGAGTGAATGCTAAATAAAATGCAGATAAAAGACTAAGTTAATTAAACTAATTGCTAAAATTTCAAAAGTAAAATTTACGAAAACTAAATAAAGTTTTATGGTGAAGTTTTCAAATTTAAGAAAGAACCTTCTCCTTTATAATGATTGTATGGATTGTGAAGAAATTAAGATGATTTGAAAATAGACAAAATTATTTTGTGTCAAATAGGAGCAATCATATTCTTTACCCTCTTCTAAGTGCATAAAGAACATTAACTAATCCATAGTTTGGTCCCTAATTCCGTAGTTAGGGTGGGAGGATACCGGCTGCCACTCCAGAGCTCTCACTACTCCCTCACCTAAGAATTAATAATCTTGCATTAGTTTCCAATCAATTGCACCAAATTGGGGATTTTAATCTGTCACCTTAAAATCTCCAATTCTCCATCCAACAAAGTATATCACCTTATTTATTTTCATTCAATCGCATGGATGAAATCCTCTCTCATGGAATCAAATGTGATTCTCCCCATGTTGTAGAAATCATAGCCCTTTCAAAACATATGTTTCTGAACACATTTTAACATTTCAATTGGCCAAATCAAAAAGTAAATGAAGATGAGAGTTTAAATCATCACAAATTATTGACATTTAAAATTGTATAAAACAAAATCAATTCTTCATAAAACCATATCTCAATGTAGGAAGAACGATAAAGAAGATTACTCAAAATTTGTTAGAAGGATAGAACAAAACACAGATTTTAAATATAAAAACAAGTTTATAAAATAAAAAAATAAAAGAACACAACTTATCTCACAATCCATCCCAAGCAAATCTCTAGAAGTTCTCTTCAAGCACTTTCCCTCTTTGCAAGCACCCTCAATCCTCTCTTAGAAGTTTAATGAAGAAAAAATCTTTCACTTTCCCTCTCCTCTTACAATCCTTGAAGAAAATCTCTAAGCCCTTAACTTTCTCTCTCTCTCATTCTCACGCCACACTCTCTTCAAACTCCTCNATCACAATCCATCCCAAGCAAATCCCTAGAAGTTCTCTTCAAGCACTTTCCCTCTTTACAAGCACCCTCAATCCTCTCTTAGAAGTTTAATGAAGAAGAAATCTTTCACCTTCCCTCTCCTCTTACAATTCTTGAAGAAAATCTCTAAGCCCTTAACTTTCTCTCTCTCTCATTCTCACGCCACACTCTCTTCAAACTCCTCTTGCTGCTCCCTTCAACACTCTCTAGCCCTAGACTATCCTCTCTTTTATTAGAAGCTATCTTCCTCCCAAAAAAATTCAAGATTCCCTCCATAATTCTATCCAAATTCAACCTTTTGGAATTCAAAAGAGAAGTCTATTGATCCAAGAGACATATCCCTCCATAAAAGAACCTTCCAAAGTGTCTAGATGCAAAATTTGTCCCGAACCGCCTTAATCTACAAAAAGTTGTATGTGGTGCTTCAGGCGCTAACATTCTTAAGACCGCACTGTTCTAGTTTTGGCGCTTCATGCGCCAAATCTGGTGCTTTTGGTGCCAGCTCTCTGTCAAATGGCACTTCAGGCATCAGNCTGTGGTGCTTTAGGCGCTAACATTATTACGACCGCACTGTTCTAGTTTTTGGCGCTTCATGCGCCAAATCTGGTGCTTTTGGTGCCAGCTCTCTGTCAAATGGCACTTCAGGCATCAGAATCCAAAAATTTGCTGTTTTGGCTCCAAATTTCGTCCTTTTTGCTACTTTTGCTCCAAATGTCTAAAATTGATATATCTGTAAGAAAAACATGCAAATAACCTTCTTTGGAGTGCAATATAACAAAAAATAAGTATAAAATGTATACTTAAAATAAAATATTATTTTGGTGTATCAAAATCCCCTAAACTTAAATGNTGTCCTTTTTGCTACTTTGGCTCCAAATGTCTAAAATTGATATATATGCAATAAAAACATGCAAATAACCTTCTTTGGAGTGCAATATAACCAAAAATAAGTATAAAATGTATACTTAAAATAAAATATTATTTTGGTGTATCAAAATCCCCTAAACTTAAATGTTACTTGTCCTCAGGTGACACTTTTACTAAATAAAAACATATGACTTAGGATTGAGATTAACTTCTATACTTTAGTTTAATAAATAAAATAGTAAAATTTAAGAAAAATATTTAATAACTTGCTTTCAAACTCTAAGTCTAAGAGTACTTAGTAATCAAATTTAAGGTTTCTGAATCTCTATTCTTTTCAAGAAGAATTGTAAGTTATCATATCAAGAATACTTAGAACATTCATATGAAAAAGAACTTCATGAAAACTTTACAAGTAATGCTACTAATACTCCAATATAAGTTTGCAAAATGTAATAAAATCATTTTCTTAAGTTGATTCGAGTGAAGCCAATTTTTGATTAGACATCTCCTCAAGCTTTTCCTTACTCAATTTTCTTTTCTTTTCTTTTTTTATTCAGGATCTTTTCAATCCTTTCTTTTCTTTCTTTTCANCCTAATACTCCAATATAAGTTTGGAAAATGTAATAAAATCATTTCCTTAAGTTGTTTCGACTGAAGCCAATTTTTGATTAGACATCTCCTCAAGCTTCTCCTTACTCAATTTTCTTTTCTTTTCTTTTTTTATTCAGGATCTTTTCAATCCTTTCTTTTCTTTCTTTTCAAGTGAAAATTACTATATCTGGATAGCCTTTAATGATTTTGAGCTTCACGATTATCTTCTTAAAGTCAAAACTTTTTACCTTTCTTCACTTTAAAAATTCATATTTGTTTATGATTTTTCATAAAGTTTCATTTTTTTTTTCTTACATGAAACTATAAAATTCTTAATATTTCAAAAAAACAATTTTCTTTACTTAAAATAGAAAAACATAGTCTTATCTTATCATACCAAACATTTATAACTTAAAAATTGACCTTCATTATTAAAAACTTTTACCTAAATTTACCATTATATTCATAAATATAAGTATAGTCATTTAAAGTTAAATTTTAAAATCCCAGATCATGTTAAATTAATTTAAAAAATATAGTTAATTGAGGACAAATAAAATTTAGTTTACTTCTTTTTAAAAGATAATCTTTCTTCTCCCAAACTTAAATTTTAAGTAATTTAAAAAGGTGTGCGTAAAAAATTTAGTTGGTGAAAGAAAATAGTAAATACATTGTCGGCCACCAAATTGGGAGTTGTCAATTCCAAAATAATTATCCCAACATTTGGTTTAATTTAATTTATGTATTTTAGATTTTGAAAATACATGACTAAACCAATCTCATATCCTTAGTAGTCTAAATAAACGAGCCTGATACCACAAACAATGCATCTATCCTGAAGGGTAAACACACTACCTATTGGTAAGGCTCGATTAAATAAACTAAGGAATTTATGACATCCATTTAAGTCTGTGAAAACCCATTTTTTATGTTGACCAACAAGTTCCCCTATTTAATATGAAAAATTAAATAGGGTTTTATATTAAGCTGGGTTCTTGAAAGTTTCCTATAAAGGCAAGCCCTTATAGTTAATTTCATCTTAGATAACCAAATTAACCTAAGAAAACTCTCAATAAAAATCAGGGGATATTGTCCTCAAGAAGTTCAAAGGATAGGAATTTTCAAAAAATCAAACAAAGAGGTGTGAAAATGGATGTTGACCTCACTTTTGGTTGAGGTCTAGTTTCCTCCTTAGTAGCCTTGGGTCTAGTCATAGGACGTTCTTATTGACTATTCATAGAGGACTAGAAAAGGAACCCTCACCATTAAAAATTTAAAACTCTTCTATGCTCAACTTGAAGTTCCACATATTGGTCCAAACCTCTAGCACTTAGTAGGTGGGGTCAATGTGGGGAGCTCAAGGGGCACCCCCATAGGACTGCTTGGCCTTAAAATTGACCCTGGGTGTTGTTCTGGAGCTAGTTCACTCATTTACAATCACTATCACTTACTTGTACACCATATCCCACTCACAACCCTAAACCCAAACTTATTGACTTTGATCCCTTGATCTTTTGGGAGACTAATGTAGACCCGCTAGCCCTAGGCTAAGGTCTAGCCCAGAGCAATACATGAAGGACCCAAAGTAGAGAATTCCATTGGTCCATGGCTCAAATAGGGTGGTTGGCACCTCATTTTCATCAAAATGCCGAACTTAGCCTTTTGTCCCCATATCTACCCAATTTACCAAAACACCCCAAAATCCCAAAATTTGACCAAAATTTCCAATTTCACCAAAAATACCCAAATTTGTTCAAAAATCATCTCAAACNAGTAAAAAATTTAGTTGGTGAAAGAAAACAGTAAATGCATTGTCGGTCACCAAATTGGGAGTTGTCAATTCCAAAATAATTATCCCAACATTTGGTTTAATTTAATTTATGTATTTTAGATTTTGAAAATACATGACTAAACCAATCTCATATCCTTAGTAGTTTAAATAAATGAGCCTAATACCACAAACAATGCATCTATCCTCAAGGGTAGACACACTACCTACTGGTAAGGCTCAATTAAATAAACTAAGGAATTTATGACATCCATTTAAGTATGTGAAAACCCATTTTTTATGTTGACCAACAAGTTCCCCTATTTAATATGAAAAATTAAATAGGGTTTATATTAAGCTGGGTTCTTGAAAGTTTCCTATAAATGCAAGCCCTTATAGTTAATTACATCTTAGATAACCAAATTAACCTAAGAAAACTCTCAATAAAAATAAGGGGATATTGTCCTCAAGAAGTTCAAAGGATAGGAATTTTCAAAAAATCAAACAAAGAGGACTAGAAAAGTAACCCTCACCATTAAAAATTTTAAACTCTTCTATGCTTAACTTGAAGTTCCACATATTGGTCCAAACCTCTAGCACTTAGTAGGTGGGGTTAATATGGGGAGCTCAAGGGGCACCCCCATAAGACTGCTTGACCTTAGGATTGACCCTGGGTGTTGTTCTGGAGCTAGTTCACTCATTTACACTCATTATCACTTACTTGTACACCATATCCCACTCACAACCCTAAACCCAAACTTGTTGACTTTGATCCCTTGATCTTTTGGGAGACTAATGTAGACCCGCTAGCCCTAGGCTAAGGTCTAGCCCAGAGCAATACATGAAGGACCCAAAGTAGAGAATTCCATTGGTCCATGGCTCAAATAGGGTGGTTGGCACCTCATTTTCACCAAAATGCCAAACTTAGTCTTTTGTCCCCAAATCTACCCAATTTACCAAAACACCCCCAAATCCCAAAATTTGACCAAAATTTCCAATTTCACCAAAAATACCCAAATTTGTTCAAAAATCATCTCAAACCATTTAAAACCACCCAAATTGCCCAAAACAACCCAAATTTGGCAAAATTACCAAAATACCCAAAAATTTGCCAAAATTAGAAAAATATCCTCGGTGGCCCAAATATTCCCAAAGCCCTCAAAATCATTTAAAATGTATCCAAAGCCAATTTGGACTATTCAATTCAACCTAATTTGACCAATTTGACCATTTTGATCAAAATCCCCATATTGTCCCTAAAGACCCAATTTCTTCAAATTCACCCTAAATGCCCCTCAATTTCATCCCAATTTTCCTCAATTTCAATTCTAAACTTAAATTCATCATCTCAATTTTGAGTCAAACCAAATATAAGCTTAATTGACACATGCTTTGTGCTCAATTTTGAGTCAAACCAAAATTCCCAATTTTGACAATGTGACCCAATTTCACCCAATTGAACCAACCCTATAGCCTACTCAACTGCCTCAATTTGGGTCCCAAACTCTTCCTAACAGTTTTAATAATCAAATTAAGCCCTTAATTGGCCTTTATCAAGCCTTAATTCCACTCAAATTCAACCCAAATTCAAAATCCTCAAATTTGCCCCAATTTAGCCACGTGTCCAAAGTCCACCAAATTGAATGTACTAACCCTAAAATTGGCACCCAGCTGATGTTGAAAACTCTTTATGACATTCCCCATAGAACATTTTGAGTCATCAATATGGACCTAGCCCAAACCTAGCCTAGCCTAGCCTAAACCCAAGAACCTAACACCCCCAAATTGACTTAAAAACCAAATTCCTTCAAACTTCCAAATTAACTCAAAACCACTCCAATTCTTCTCTAAACTCTCTTTGAAAGTTGTATACATCAAATTGATCAATAATTTGACCTCAATATCATGGCTAGCCAATTCAAACCCAACTTCTAGCCAACTTGACCCCCATGGACCTTTTCACTAAATTTAACTTAACCAAGCCAAATTGGCCAACAAAAGACCACCACAGTCACTAGGTGTAACCTGTGGACCAAGAAAAACCCATTTGAACCATACAAGGGAAGCTATGGACCAATGGTTCTCTACTTTAAGGGATTTCATCCCATTTTTGGCTCTAAACCAAAATATCTCGACCATCATGCAAAATCATTAAANCCCTGTGGACCAAGAAAAACCCATTTGAACCATACAAGGGAAGCTATGGACCAATGGTTCCCTACTTTAAGGGATTTCATCCCATTTTTGGCTCTAAACCAAAATATCTCGACCATCATGCAAAACCATTAAAGGTTAATCATAATTAACCCTCATACTAGCTCACCTAATCACCTGACCACCTCCTCTGCTCTAACCAACCACCCTAGTCACCAGAAAATGACAAAATTGAGAGCCACCTCACCAAATTCAAACCCAATTGAACCTATCCAAGCTGTCCAACCCTAATTTCCCTTTGGAGCTCTTCTGCCCTCCACATAAGCAGCTTATTGCACCCATTAATTTGCCCTGAGCTCCACCCCAAAACCATCTATTTAAGCTCACCTCCTCCATGACCAAACTAGAGAGAGCACCATTTTCCTTAGGGAAACTCTGCCAAATTGCTCCCAGAAAAGCTCCAAGACCTCCTCAGCTTAAGCCCATCATTTTCCCCTTCTGGTTCCCATTGTGAGAGCCCAATTTTGAGCATAAAATTTCAGTTCAAACTAGGAAAAATTTCTCCACACCTCCACAGTGGACCAAACTACAATTAACTGTGCTCACACCATCACCAGAGCAACAGGAGTTGATTCCCTACAAAGCCCCCTCTCAAACAGCCTCTAGCATAGCTCTAGACCAACACCTAAAATTGAGCTTGNCACAGGTGGGACAAGTGCTCAGCCACCTCAGTGACATCGTGTTCTAGGGACCCTAGAGATCACCTACTGTAGAGGAAGAGGTGGTCATCTACTCCTGCCACTGCTTTTGATGCTGCCCCCCCAACCTGCTGCTGCTACACCTCCTTTGACACCTCCTCCCCTTCCTGTTGTTGTTACACCTCATATGGCACCTCCTCCCCCACCTGTTGTAGTTACACCTCCTATGGCACCTCCTCCCCACTGACAGTTGCTACACCTTTTGTGGCACCTCTTCCTGTACCCACTAGTCTTCTGTGGCGCCTACTACCCCACCTGCTGCTACACCTCTTGGCCCGTCGACTCCTACCCCTCTAAGGGTACACTTACTGCTAGAGGGGGACTTGTAAGTTATTTATAGCATTGTATTATGTTTATTCTTCATGCTATGTAATTTTTGGTAACTAATTTATTTATTAAGCAGCTTTAATCTCAACAAGCTGCTCGTCACTTGCATCACAGATATTATCAGGAGCATGTACGATGAGCCATATTTGACAGGGAAGCAGATATCTATTGTCACTCAAGACTTATGGTTCAGAAAGTTTGAGATATGATTATGTAATTTAAATCAAATTTGTAAATTTGACTCAATATTTTATACTAACACATGGGTTATTTTTTAAGTTGCAGAGGTTCTTCACCCGGCTCTCAGAGCACCACCAGCAGATCTGTCGAATCTTTGAGATTTAGGGCAGGCATCGCCTTGCCAACATGTTCACGACAGTCTGTCGAGAGAGGGTGGGGGGTGAGCGACCTGCCTAGATTGGTGAGGGCCTATGGGAATAGTTGACCGTAGCTTAGGCCTCATCTAATTATGAGAGGAATAGACAAATGATCCAAGTGAACGGGGCGACAAAGAGGAGCAGGGGAGCTACGCTCCATATTGGCGGCTTGGTCCCTCAAACAGAGCACTACAGGAGGCTGGTAAGATTTTGTTATATATTTAATCATTAATTCAATTTTTGGAGTAATATTTTAGCACTAACCATTTTTGTATGCTACATGGGCCAAGAAGTTGAGTCGTGCTTCCTCCATGGCAGAGTTGCATGTTCAAACTCATCGATGCTTGAGGACTATGCAGTGTGCCTTGAAGCATTCTCTACTGGTTACTGTAAGTTAAGAACCTTAAATTAAAAGTTTATTTTGACTCTAACTGTTAAAAATGTCAATTAAATGTTACTTTTCATTTTACAGGAGGAATTTGAGCAGATATATGAGAGAAACTTAGCCACTCAGGCCCAACCTTCCGCTTGCAGCAGTGGTAGTCAATCTACCACTGCGCAGTCTGAGTATGACCTTTGGGAATATGCAACATGGAGGAAGAAGGGGAGGGTTTATGGTTTTGAAGAGAAGGACATAGCCTTCGAGGCCATGCTCTCTCATGGTCACGTTCTTAGCTCCTCAAGCTCCTCATAGTCAGACCAGGAGACTCTTATCAGGCAAGCGGCTGCAATGAATGAAGAGATCCGTCAGTTGCGCGAGTAGATGCTAGAAGACCAACATAGAGTTAAGGACTTTATAGTGTACATGGTGAATACATTAGCAAATAGCTGGCGTAAGTAGCCAATGACATCCGTGCAGTTTTTTTTTTTCATTTATTTATAAGCATTTTATGGAACATTTGTTGTAGAATCTTTTAGATTAATTTTACTATTCTTATTTAAGACGATTTGTGACAATTTTTTTCTTTTATTAATGATATTGTTTAGAAATTTGATTTATGATATATGCTTAATGTGATATGTAATATGGAATGTGTTTTTGTGTAGGTGGTGGAAATGCAATTGTATTCTATTTTTTTGTTATAGGTTTGCGTAGAGATTGCATTTGTTTTTAGATGCAAAACCCGACGCCACATCGACAATAACATGCCATCTTTCTACAATATTTTACGACGCAAATGAGACGGTAACCTGATATTAATATTCATCGTCTGCCATTTGCAGACAATAATTTTAAAGAACGTTTCTTATAAACAAATCCAACGCTAAAACAATGCAAATTATTTGCATCAGAATCTTTTGACGTAACTTGGATGGAAATAAAATTATCGACCCATGAATTAATGGTGGAAAAAATCAGATGCAAATCTAACGATAATCCTTAATTATTATCAGATTTATGTTCGATTTGCTTCTGATATGACATATGCAAATATAATTAATTCATGTAGTGACTAGTTCAACTGAACCTGCCGATTTAGCCCCCACTTGGGAGCCTTGTGTCAATCTAACGGGATTGGGTGAGCTTTAACCTCATTCATCAAAGCTTCTATCTGCTCAATATCGATAATGAAGCTATTGTAACCTCCCAGGATTAAAGGCTCTTTCACTATTGTCTGTGAAGCACCTGCTTTCCATTAATGACTACACCATCCCTCAAGGCACTTGAGGATCTTACCCCACTTGCAAGCAAGCATTAGTATCAGTTTGTTTTGGGAGCTTACTATTGATCTGTCTTGGGCTTATATGTTACACATATACTATTGAATCCTTCCGAAGTAACCCAATATTGGCTCAACCTGATTTGAAGTGAATGTAACTTGTCCCTCCTTGAATAGTGGTGGTCATGGCAGTGAGATATCAACTGTGTTGTATTGAAATGCTCCTTGTTGTGACTGTCTCATGTCTGAAATTTGTTTCTCGGCCCTATCATCCTTTATGGTCAACAAAACTGATCCCACTGAAGTTGCACTGTTGGTAAGAGCACCTGTGATCTCAGGCTCCCCAAAAAAAGAAAAAGATGATGTGTTACCTACCTTGATGAAGGAGTTGGTGTTTTTAAATCTGTCATGATGAGTCCAATCAAATTACTACGGTCTCCCAACAAATGGAGGCAGACATCCCTGGATACCACATAGCACCACACCTGATCCTGCAACTGACTTTCAATCAAAGACCCCATTATGCATCTCCGATCAATGATGACCCTGCTCTTCTTCTTCAGCCATGTCAAAGAATATGGATGAAATGTTCTGAGTCATGATGCTCAATTTCTACACCATCAACGTAGACGCCATGTTCTTGTTGCTCCTTCCATCGATTATGATACTAACCATTCTGTTCACATTACAACTGGTTTAGAATTTGTTATGACAAAGATACTACAAATCCCTCTTATCCTTAGTCTCTAAAACTGAACCACGATCATCTCACCCTCATTCGGTGAAAGATGATACACCTCACCCATTTTTTCAACTGCCTTCTCATTTTTAACCTCCTCCATTACATCCTACTTGGTAAAAGATATAGCTTGACTCATCGGGTAGCAAATGATGTTGTGCTCAAATCCATGGCGTCTAAAACATTTTTGGGCTAGGACTATAGTATGTTTGCTACTCTTCTCCAGTTTCTTCTCACTCGGAGTTGCTCTGTCGTTATCGAAACCAATTTTCTCAACTCATTGAGGCATGCTCCTATTGATGTCTTCCATTATGGGTAGCTGTCTGAATAGTAGTGGTTTCCTTCTTTGTTTATGTTGCCTCTTCACCTTCATGGCTAATGTGTGGGCATCTCCCAGTGACTAGTAGGACTGCAACTACACAACATTACTGATAAAGGGCTTCAATCCCTCAAGCTATCAAGCTGTGGAATGTTCTTTTAGCTCGACCAACTCACACGTTATTTGCAACTTGTCAAACTACGTTGTGAACTCCTTCAGTGATAGATATCTCTGTTGTAAATGGTGGAGTCTCAAAAACATATCTTAGTGGTAATGAGAAGGAAAGTATTTTTTCTGCATATCCTTATTCATCTTATCCCACCTAGTAATTATGCTACTGCCTTCTTTATTTCTCTACCTCAGCAAGTTTTCCTGCCACCATGAGGCAATCTTTCTCAATTTCATGGCTGAAAACCTCACCCTCCTATTTTTCGACACCTCTTTTTACTCAAAGATCCTCTCAACTTGTAGTCATTCGATAATGTCGTCAAAATCTCTACCTTCATCATATTCCGGTAGATCTACTTTGATCCCAAAATCTCTATGCTCTTATATGTAGCCTCCTCTCTCAGTCTCCTCTAATACTGAATTCCAAATTGTCGAGGCCTTTCTTCCTTATCCTATGAAAATGATTCAGATCCTCGTCCTTTTCTCCCCTTAGACTCTCCATATCACGATTGAGGGTAATCTCCTTCCGAATTCCATCATCCATCTCTGCAAGCCTCTACTGAAGACGACAAAGCTCATATTATATCTCTTTCAAGGTAGGCTCAGGTCTATCTCTCTTTGGTAGCATGGTTAGGGTTTGGGACTTGTGGGAGTGGAAAGGGTGGTATGAACGAAAATGTTTTGGTGGAAATGGTTTGGGTATGATGAATGCTAGAAAATCTAATGGTTGGGTTAGGATTAGGATAGCTCTGATACCAATTGGTGTCAGATATAACCCAAACATCATTCAAACAATAAATATTATTGTTGAACTCAAATATACAATTAAACCCAAAGGGAAAATACAACAATAAGCACAAGAAGCACAACTAAATGTATCTGAAAAGTGGCGAAGTGGTTTAAGGGACAAGATGAAAGGAAGGCTAGAAGGTGGTCGCGGGACAACAATCACAACAGTGAGTTCTGGGCAGTTGGAGGGATTGATCAGAGGTGGGAAAGGGTGGTTAGTTGCTATAGGATGGAAGTGTGGTAGTAGAGAACAATTGTGAATACCATAGAGGTGCTGCCAGAGACGAGGAAAGGGTGGGACAACAGGAACGACTGACCAAAACCACAAAAGTGGGGTGTGTGGGGGTTGGCAACGACAAGGAGAGTGGTTTGGGGGCTGCATAAGACAACAGAGCTACTGTCCTTAGGCGAAATGCTACTAGTACGACAAAGATGACAACAAAAGGGAGGTTGATGAGTAGATGAGAGTCGAGGATAAACACCATCTTGAAACGAGAAACAACCGGGGCATCACTTATCCTCAAATATGACTCTGAAAAGAAAAATAGAACGTCGAAAACTATCCTGAAAAAAATTTTAAAGAAAAATCTAACTCAGCTAATAGAAAATAACAAATATATATATATATATAGTAAATAACGAGGGGCAGGTCCCCTCTCCTTGGGCAGCAGCCCATACCCCTCATCATGAATTGGTCGGCCCCTATCCCCATCTCGGTTAAAATGGTTTAGCCCCCTCTAGCGAGCCGCACATCATATTATTTGTAGGACCAACATCATAGAGACATTTTAGCAATAATATTCCATTTAAAATTCTTAAGTTTATTGTAACGGTGCAAAACTTATATTTGCTTTAAATAGCCTCTAATTACATAATTATCTCTCCGCCATTTTCCCTTAAGTTTTTTTTTTTTTTAATCTTATTTCATTTCATTTCATTTAGTGAAATTTACACAAGTACCAAACAAATTCATGAATTTACATATCTAACATCTAAAATTAAACATTAAAACTTATAACATCTTAGCGCCATAAAAGCCCATTTAACTTTGAAAAGTTAGTAAAAGTGACATTTCTAATTTTACTTTAACTATTAAGTGCTATGAATGTAAATATTAAGAGCTTGGTGCTATATATGTAGATACATAAGAATTGTATCATGCATGTAAATGCTCCTTTTATTTTCTTAGCCCACCCGCTAAGCAAGGCTTATTTATATGTAAACGAAGTTCGAACCTACAATAGCCAAGCCTTTGCCAACTGAAGTTCTTCAATACCCTCTCGTAAACATTGGACCACAAAAATTTAAATAATAATCTCAATTATAAAGCCTAAACTAACAACAAGCACTTTGTTGCACGCACAATAAATACATAAAAAACACAACAAAAAATAAACAATTCATAATTTTTCAGAACACATTTTCTAATTTCCAAATGAGCCCTAAAACTAAAGCAGATGAATAACAATCAAACCAAACCGAGATCAATATTAATACCACAAGCATGTGGCCTCCAACTCCAAATATAAACTAACAGAGCAAGGCTATCACATCTGATTCCGACTTCCTCTTCTTCATTCCTATTTACAACGTACTCCCATACAAGCAGCCCCTGTACTCTTCTGCAGAATACCAACACCAGGATAAAGAGGGGGAATATGTAAATGGAATTCATTTACAACTCATCAGCACGGAATTTAGGACATGCATTATTAGCCGAATGCTTGATGCTTCCGTTGGCGTCATCGAAGCGAGCGATCTCTGGTGTGCGAGTATGTTATAAACCTGCTCGAATATGGGTCGTACGTGTAATGTGATGATCGGGTCCGATGGATTGATGGCAGCAGCTACATCAGTCATCCATNCAGGTCAGATACACAATCAAGTACCTCCTGTTGTTCTGTAGGAGAAAAAACTTCCGTATACAAATCAAGTACCTCCTGTTGTTCTGTAGGAGAAAAAACTTCCGTATACAATTCTAGTCCTTCTAGAATGTTAATGTATTCTCCATCGACTATCTCTAAATGTTCGAAAACATACACTTTAGACATTATGAATCCTTGCGAGCTCCACATTGCTTGGATATGCTGGGTAATATATTTCATCTTTAACTGATTATCGATAATCGGTTTCCATACTAGTGGTGGTATTGCCTCCACCGGATTGTACGCTTCCATTTGAATTGGCGCATAAAACGGATCCCACGGATGGTTGTATTTGTATCATAAATGGGGAGATCATCGTATCTTAACAGCTCATCCGCTGTTGAGTAATCACCATAATCATGATACTGTCCAAGATGTAACACATTGCAACTTGGACATTCTAAGAAAGCTCCAGTAGAATGTCCGAGATCAAGTTTTGCGGTATGACAGGTAGAACAATCCGAACTGGCATCGGAGTGAACCCATACTAGCGATGGCTCTGGACGTCGTACCGATTGTACTTCATCCAATTTTTCTTTCTCTTTCTCTTGCTTTAGCCAAAGCTCTTTGTTTCTTTCGATCGGCATTCCTTCGCCGATTTTTCTTTCCTTGCTTTAGCCAAAGCTCTTTGTTTCTTTCGATCGGCATAATTATACATATATTCTTCTGGAATCACGGATAATTTTTCTTTCTCTTTCCTTGCTTTAGCCAAAGCTCTTTTGTTTCTTTCGATCGGCATTTCTTCGTCGAGTCCTCCATAACGAGGCGAAAGGTATTTTTTGTTTGTCGGTAGCTATCAAATGCCCTGCTGTAGTAGCTACCATGGAGGGCAAACGACGGCTTGGCCCTTCCATGGGATCTGANCCATAACCTAATTCTTATAACAAAGTAAAGGTCAATGAGGTCAAGGCACGAATGCTTGATTGGGAAGGTGGCAACGAGAAAAAGAAAAGGCAAGGAAACATCACATCCAAATTGAGATGGCAGAAAAGCTCGACTGCAAGATTCACATGACAACCAAATGGGAAAGACGATGTGTTAGCGAATAAAGAAGGAAGGGAAAGTTTGATTTAAAGCTTGTTAAAGAAAAAAAAAAGGAAATTGTGTAATTTGGGAAGAAGAGAAAATGAAAAAACTATATATATATAAGACATACTATCCTCCTTAAAAAATTTTAGTCCCAAATTCATACCAAATATTATATAAACTAAAGTAGAAGAAATATTATAAGTGTAATAGACATAGGTATATCATTGGTAATATATAACAATGAAGAACAGACTTAATCTTTGTCACAGATGAGTTAGATGCATAATGATTAATAGATGCAAATTTAATAAATAAATTTATATCTTAGATATAAATTTATATGATATAAATAAATGTGATACCCAAGCGTCAACCAATATTATTTTTGGTTGCCTAAATAAAATAAAGATAATACATGTCACCATGTTAAGAGCTTTATGGGCTTCTCGTTGAGTCATAATAAATGTTTGAGGTGAAATTGTCAGTCTGGGCTGACAAGGATTTTGAAATTGTTGAGATTGATACTATATCATTAAATGGTTTTGATACATTAGTGGCAACTAGTGGTGTTGTTGGTATAGTAATCTAAGAGGATGTTGATGATATGACTAAGGTGCCAATACTTGTTGCAATTGTTTTGGGGTTGGAAATAGTATTAACTTGTACATCCTTTATTATTTTGCTTTTGATATTAAACTCTATTAGATTTATGCCTCTGATTCTTTTGTTGCTTAAAGTTCATCTCCTAGGTTATTATGGGCTGAGTTTGGCTTTGTAAAGGGCAGTACTTGATTTTGTGATTGAGGCTATAGCAGTTGAAGCACTTCCAATAGTTAAATTGCAAGTTTGAATGTGTCTTTCCTCGAGGTGACGTAATTGAAATCAATCTTCAATTTATCTCTATTGTGCTTCTTTAGTGACCCTACTTGCGTAAGGGCGTCGATGTCCCTTCCTTTTACGATAGTTTTTTTTTTCTTTACAGGCGGTATGCTCTAACTCTGCATGTATAGCTCTTCACAAGCATTAAGCTCTAACTCTACATGTATAGGTCAATCAATTAACTCTCAGTATGTAGTACATTTGACAGCAGATAAGCTCCTTCGAATATTTTATCTTAAGCTGAAAAGAAAATGATAAACTCTCTGATTTTCATTTTAGTCAATTGATGATTCTGGTAAACTATGTCTCCTACACTTGATTAACTTTTGTTCCTTCCTCTCCCTTCCTTCAGTTGTTCATCAATTTTGCACGATCCGCCCTAGGAAAATATTACTCCAAGAAAAGTCCCTCAAAATTTGCCCAAAAAAATACTACATCCGGTACAAAAGTGTTGCGATGGTGACTCTGTCACCAATCGCCAACCCCTTCATGTTGTTTAAATGTAGCAATTTCCACCATATGATCTTCAGTGCAGTTAATTTCATGAAATCTTTTTTAGATATCATGAAGCCATTTGTATGACTAGATCAGGTCTACCGCACCGTTGAAGGTACAAGGGTGCATCTCAAAAACTAATCCAACACTTGATTCATGGCACTTCTGTTAGCCATCAACACTAGTTGTTTATATTGAATGTCTATGGCAGTAACTAGTTGCACTGATTGAGCTTCTTGTAGTACTTGTTGAGTAGGTTGTTGTGTTATTTGAAATGCAAGTGTGATTTAATTTGTAATACGAGCTTGTAGCGTTGGGTAGCATTCTATGCCACAATCTCAATAAGAGTTGTCATATTAAGGAGTGCTTTGGTAGTCTTAGTGGGTTGAGTAGGATTAACACAATGGCGGCTAGGGGAGCGAGGACCCCTAGAGATAGATGCCACTTCTAAAGGAGCTCTTGGGATTTCTGTTGTGCGAGCAGCTACAACACCTCTCTTCTTTGGAGCCTTTTAAAATAATTGAAATTTAAAAAATAAAAACTAGCTAAATAACTAACTAACAAGTATTATGGTAACTATTGTGAAAATAAACAAGAAAGATAAAATTTATTTCGTTTCATAAAAAAAAGTTATACAACAGAAAAAATAAAAAAATAATTGAAAGAAATTGAAAAATTAATAGAGAAATAATTATATAGCCTAAAAAAATTACAATACTAATGTGAAATTAAAAATATCAAAAGTAAATATAAAGCTAAGAGATTTATTCCGATGGAGACAACCATACAAATGACCAGGCAAAGCCCACAATACAAAAATATCAACTATTGAATTAAATAAATAAAATTTGATAAATAATAATTTTTTTAATAAAACATAAATAATGATGAACTGGGCATGCAACAATAAAAATGGACAATTAATTATAAGTATAACAAAATGTTTCAAATAATATTAAGTGCCTATGATCATGAATAACTATGATTTGAACACATATAATTTTATGTAGATATTTATAGATTACCATATCAAGTGTGTTTATTTACACACTAAAATTCCATGTTACTAAAAATGCCCGAGTTATTTCTGAATTTAATCATGGCCCAACTGCATTGATGAAGGGATGGTTGGTAACTCCATTGACAGTGAGACCCGTGAGTCCCCTTCTGAATCTGAAGGTATCCTTTCAAAAGACCTAATAAATGCCAAAACAACTATGGAAGAAGATTAGCTTCTGCATAAGTCAAGGAAGAAAGGACCAAAGGTACAAGGGAGTTACTCCAACTAAACCCCTCTGCAAAATTCTTGAAGTATTTCTATAAAGGAAAAGCATCTACAAGTAAAAAAACCTCCTAGGACCACTATAGGGTCCAAAAAATTCATTAGCCATGATGTTTAAGCTTCTTGTATGGAGTATTAGAGGTAAATCTAATGCAAATGTCTCTAGTAGACTGTTGGAGCTTATAAAGTCTAATAACCTGCACCTCTTCTCTATTTTGGAACCTTTAATTGCTTTTGAAAATGATAAAAAATATCTTAATAGATTGGGTACATTTAAGCTGATTTTAAATAGTAACAATAGAATTTGGGTGGTGTGGAAGATCCTGATGTTGTTAAATGCTTATGCTCTACTGAATAGTTTGTCCATCTGAGAGTATCAGTCAAAGACTTCAAACTTATTATCACATGTTGTGTAAAATAAGTGTTACATGGTGGTTACGAGTTCACTCTGGGAGGATTTAATCTACTTCAGCTCTTTTATTCAAGAAGCATGGTTAGTGGGGGAAACTTCAATGCCCTTGCTTCTGCCATGGAAAGGAGAGGGGACTGCACCCCTAATCAAATTATTATGACTTCTTTTGTTGAAACCCTACAGGATGTTGGCTTATTTGATTTGGGATACTCTGGATTTGTTTTTTACTTGGAGAAGAGGAAAGATGATACAAAGATTTGAAAGATTCTTAGGGAATTCATATTCGATTGATTCTCAATTTCAATTTAAAGTATCCAATCTTGTTAGAACCACTTCTGACCACTTCCTTCTCCAACTTGAAACTCATGAAACAATCAAGCCACCCCATACTCCGTCAGATTCTTAAATGTGTGGTCTTCTTACCATGATTTTTAAGAATTTGTAAAAATTCACTAAGATTGTCAGAGAAGTACTAATCCATGGTGTAATTTATGGCAACTACAAAAGAACTTAACTAGGGCCCCTAAAAAAATGGAACTGTGAGTTTGTTGGAAATGTACATATTAAGGTTCAGCAAGCTGAATCATTTGTTGAGCAATTGGAAGCTGACAATGTAATGGGGAAAGTTCCATTTATTGAGTTTTCTCTTACTCAAGCACAACCTCAGGATGTTATTCAGAATAAATAATAATTTTTGAGTTAGAAGGTTGTGGGTCACTTCTTTGTTGATGGGGATAGAAATACAAAATACTTTTATGCATTCATCAAGAGTAGAAAACAAAAGAATTCCATAACAAAAATCAAATCTTCTGAAGGCTATTGAATCTATGAAAAAGCTGAAATTGTGCAAGAAGGTGTTTCTTTCCATCAACAACTCTTATCCACCCCTCTTGATCTTTATGATGGCCTTTATTCTTTCAAAAATCATCTCTTTGCTGATACAATGGCTGAGCAACCTTTCCATTCTCGCCCACTGAGGAGAAAATTAAGGATTCCATTTTTAATATTGATGGCTCAAAAACTGTAGGACCAAATGAATTCACTAGTCATATCTTCACTGCTTGCTAGAGTAATATTAAGTCTGACATTTCTACTGCTATCAAAGTTTTTTTAATGGTCAAGATATGCATAGATTCCTTAAAACCTCAGTCGTCACACTCATCCCCAAGCTTCAATCTACTCTTAGATGAACATATTTCAAACCCATATAACTATCTGCTACAATCTCAAAAGTTATCTGCTAGACTACAACCACATTTGTTCTCTTTAATCATCCCCTTCCAAGATAATTTTGTTAAAAGTAGGCTAATCTCTAATAAAATACCTATTACACAAGAATTGATGCTGAATTTGGATAAACCTTGTAGTAGAGGAATATGATCGTTAAATTTGATATCCAAAAAACATATGATATATTCTCATGGGATTTCATACTACCTATAATGTATGTTGGTGGTATTTCTCAACAGTTATACCATTCATTAAGCTCCTACTGGACAAAAACAAATATTTCATTATTATTAATGGGAAGTCTCATGGGCTCGTCAAAATTTCCAGAAGAATCTTACAAGGTTCCCCTCTATTCCCATATCCTTTTATTATTGCTTTTGACTATCTCTCACAAGGTCTGCAAGAATTATTTTCTTCCAATCAACATTTAATATATTGAAGCAGGGGGTCTCCTATAATATCACACCAAAGTTATGCTGATAACCTTATCATATTTTCTAATGCTTCTATACATTTTATTAGGAAGCTATAATCCTTTCTTATCCACTTTGGGCAGGTATCTGGATGGAGTTCAATAAAAAAAATGCTCAATCTACACTGATAAGAATGTTTTAACTGCTAGTCAGCAATGTATTGCTGATATTTTTAGGTTTCAGAGAGGTGCCCTTCCAATCTCTTACCATGGGGTGAAGATCAAAAAAGGGAAAATGAAGTGTCATCTGTTTGATGGGCTGATTGATAAGGTCTCTCGGAGATTAATTTATTGGAAAAATAACTTCTTGTCTTATGGCGCCAGACTCACCCTACTTAAAAATTACACTTACTGCCATTCCTCTATATGCCTTGTAGATATTCAAGTTGCCTATGTTAGTTATGAAGAGAAATTAAAGAATGTTTAATAGATTTTTGTGGAGTGCATTCTCATCCTGAATTCATTGGATTAGCTGGAACGAAATGTGTAAGCCATTAAATGAAGTTAGGGTAGGGGCTCAAAGCCTTTCAGAAAATTATGTAGATTAATTCAATTAAACTTTGAATTAGATATAGAGAAATATCCTCTCTTTGGGCTGACTATATATGTGGCAAAAATACTGTGCTAGTTCACATCCTTGCAATTATCAAATTCAGCTAAGTGATTCAGCTATTTGGAAGTAGATGAAGGGGTGAGGGATATTGTTGAATAGATGATCTTTTGGGAATTATGTATAAGAGACCTAAGTTTTTGGTACCATGATTGGACCTCATGAAGACCATTTACCCTTTCCTATGATGATTAATTGGATCATTCCCTAATTGTTAGAGATTGCTGGGACCAAAATGGTTAGAATATGACTATGTTGTCTCAATTGGTCTCCTCATAGGATGCTGTGGCTATCTTCAAGATTCATGTTAACAGATTTGATAAAGATAAAATGACCTTTAAAGCTTCCTCTACTCTATCCACCACAAAATTTATTGTTGAATTTATCAATGTTAAGGTTGTTCTTGCACTAAATCTCAAATGGGTATGGAACTCATTGCTCAAGCCTTCCATATCCTTTTTTGCTTGGAGAGTTATGCATTTCTATATACCAACTGATGATATTCTGAAGCTTAAGCGATTAAGAGACCCTTTTATCTATTGTTTGTGTAGGGAGGAGGTAGAATCTATTTCTCACCTATTCTGGTCTTGCAAAATAGTTGTGGGTGTGTGGCAATTCTTCTATAAATTTATAGAAAATATACTTCCTTCTATTACTTGGCTCTCTATTCAAACTTAGTGCTAAACTGGGCAAAATTTTCTAATCCTATAATCAAAATTCTTTTTACTATAATTTCTTGGTTTATCTTGATGGCTAGGAAAAATTTTAAATATTGAAAGACTTTCAAAGATAATGACATTCATATAACTATGTGCTTAGTTACATAAAGAAAAAACTCAACTATGCCGTTCTCAAGGATAAATTCAGACATGAATTGCTGCCTCTTTGGTCTCTTTTACATGGCCTTATCCTCTCTTGCTAGGAAACCAATACTGGTTTTTCGGAAAAGACCTCTTTAGGAATGGATAAAGTTTAATATTGATGGTAGTTTTTTCTCCCAACAGAACTGTTGTTGGTGTTGTTTTCAGAGATTCTTTAAGGAAGTCTCTTATATTGTTTGGGTCTTCTGTCCATGCAGACACTTCTCTTGTTGCTGAAGCCTGACTCTCCTTACTGCTATTAAGCTGGCTGCTCAATTCAAGTGGAATCAAATCATCATTGAGATGGACTCACTAGCCCTTTGGCATGAATGCAAGGACTTTTCTAAAGCTACATGACAAATCCTTCATATCCTGAGGCAAGCTTCTAGGATCTATTCTTCTTTTAATGTCCAGTGATCCTTCATCTTCAGAGAGGGCAACAGGCCTACTGACTGGCTTGCCAAATATGCTTGTAACTCTGATCTTATTTACTTGCAAGTCTCTCCTCCTTTGCCTTTATCTCTTTTGTTACTTGGAGATCTCCTTCCTCCTCATTTGCCTTTATCTCTTTTTCAATTCTATTAAGTTTAAGGAAACAACAAAGAATGACAAGAAGAAGGATAGTGACGTCGACATCTCTCTCAATTGAATAAGGAAGTAAGCCCTTGGCAGTAAGTTTCGACCGAGTAAGAGAAAGAGGAAGAGACAGGTCGAAGGAGGAAGAAGGTGAAAAGAGGGTTTCAATTCTCTACCTTTGGCTAAGTTAAGGAGAAGGGAGAAGAGGGATAGGGAACTACTTGGAGGGTGGCTATTGCAAGGAAGAGTTGTGATGCCTTTACCTTATTGTTATAATAGGAGCAAGTTTGACGAGTGCAAGACTCAAAAGATTGTGAGGCCCACAAAAGCAAAATAAAAAGAAAAAAAAAGATCACATCAAAATTGAGAATACAACAAAGCGTGATTGCGAGAGTCGCGTAACAACCTGACACATTAATGAGCAAAGAAGGGAAAGTTCGATTTGCAACTTGATAACAGAAGATATATTTTTTTTTTTTTTGGATCTTATATGTTAAAAATTTTATGTTATGTAAAAATGTTTAAATAGTAGACTATAAATAGGGTGAATTGTGCAGTTTGCCCTTTGCCTTCTGTTACCCTCTGTTTGGGCAAAGCGCTCGGGAGTTAACCATTAAGACATGGTGAACGAAGAGGTCGGAAGCAAGCTTATACGCTTCCTTTGGTTCGTCGGGGCCGGAGGTATTGCTCTCTACTTCTGTCTTCGCTAACCCTAATTTTTCGTAAATTCCATTACTTATTTACCGTACAATCAGCCCCAATAAAAAAAGTTTGTAAAATTTCTTTTCCTCCAGTGGTCTGCACTAAGGGCATCAATCTATGGAGGGAGCATGAGCAGAAGGCCGCTCTTAAAGCGGCAGAAGGCTCTTCTCCGGGGCCAACTGAGATAGCGAACACGGTCGCTTCGAAATCTTGAGTCCTGGTTGGTGCTTACTACATTCGAAGGTCTGTTCTTTGATAGGTCTGCTTTCCATTTTGCTGTAAATGTTTATAGACTTTGCAGTTTTTGTTCGATGAATCGGCCAATTTATTTTGCTTCTCTGCTTTGGTTTTGCTGAATGTAATTGAGAACTGATAATGGTTTAATTCAAATGCTCATAAAATGAGGGGTTTAATTGACTTATATAAATGTTCATGTTTTATTTTTGTAGTTCTATAGTTTTGGCTGTTTGGGTTGTTAACGTTTCTTATTCTTAGTTTTTTTCTATTGAATGCAATTCAACGGATTTAAGCGGGATGTAACCTAATTCCTGCGAGACGGTCATTTTGGACAAAATAAAGCCGTGAATTTGTTAAATCCGGATTGCATGTATTTCAGCCGCAAATCCGAGATTTAGGGTCTGTTTGGGGCAGCTGTTGATTATTTATAGTCTTCTGCTAAATAACTTATTCTGATAATCTGATAATTCGCAGATTATCAGAATAAGCTGGCTTGCTGTTTGATGCAACTTATTCAGAACAATTTATTGGTAGTTTTTGCTTTATAAACGACCTTCTTGCCCCTGTCTGGTAAAATTGTTTGAAACAGAATTAAAATGAGAATAGAAACATATAGTGCATAAACATAAAATCATCATAGATCAGTTCCGAAAGATGACATACTGTTCTCACACTCTCGTGAGTATCAGAAAAAAAAAAAAGAGAAAAACAAGTACAACTTCAATGAGAAATATTAAAATATTCAATTTCAAATTCTGACTACGCCTTTCCTCAGCTGCACTATCAACCTGAGAAAATATAAGATTCCCCTCACTGCTGACAGTGTGACATGTGGGACTGTCGGCCCATAAAAAAAAATTGCAACGAGCTGAAACACCCTTACAATAACCGTAGAACTGTCTCCCACTGTTATGAGGCTGACGCGACGTGAGTAACGGAGTCGGTAGTCCACAGTAACACGAAACAACTCTGTTTGTCACTGAAATCCTAAAAGTCATGTTAGTATAACTGCGAATAAAAAAATAAAAAAAATCAAATGTCAGATTTTAAAAAAAATACACATCAAAATGAATCTATAATGTACGAAGGAAAGATAGACTTGGTGGATTAACTGTCATAGATAGCATCTGCTATAGACTCCCTCAGAGCAGTCATCTCAGTCATACCCCTCGTGTCATGAACTTCAAATTCATTACAGTCATTCTCATCCTCAAGAACTGAGGGTTCGATCAAAAATTCTGATGGTTCTTCATAGACATTCAGCTCATCGTTATCAACCTACTGAAGTCCGTATCTGAACATGAAGAATGTCGTCGGATGAAGTTATGAAGTGCCATTGTTGCCACCACAATATGCATCTGCTTTTCAAATAGATATGACGTCATGTCACGTAGAATGACCCATTTCTTCTTCTAAACACCAAACGTTCTTTCAATTACCCTTGCGTAAAGATGAGTGACGTTTGTTAAACATTTCTTTCCTACCACGAATGATGCCACTTGTTTGCTCAAAATCAGGAATATGGTACCTAGTGTCTGGATATGACTTCAGATAGCCACTATGCATAAGGTATATGAGAAAATCCGACTGCGATGTGTACTCCCTTCCCAGCCCGCCATAATATATGTGAAATACATGTTGAAGTCACATACCGCAATGACATTTTGAGTGGTTAAACCACTTCGACCAATGTAAGCCACATTTTCCTGGCTGGATAGTCGGGCATCAACGTGAGTACTGTCAATTGCACCTATGCAGTTCTGTTTTACAGGGTTAGAAAATATTTATATTTTTGTATTTACATAAATAAAATAATAGTTACCTTGAAGTAAGTCATGTAATAAGGATCGGTTGTGATTTGTTCTGGAGTATTAACAAATGATGGATCCTCTGACCTGACGATTTTAGCGGCTAAGCTAACAAGTGTCTGTATGCCTTTGGAGAAATAACTGCTTATTGTCTTTGATTAATGCTGAAATCTCTCATTAACACCTCTAATTGATTCATTCTGTGACAGAATATATAGTCTTATTGTCAATACCTCCCTTCTCGTTGTTTTAGAAGAATTTTGGAGACCGTGATTCAGTGATAACTCTTGCAGGAGATCCATAAATATCGGTACAGTTATTCGAAATATGTTGCTGAACCTAATCGAATGTTCAAAAAGCATCTCTCCTACCCATTTATCCTCAACAGAGCTGGAGGTCATACGGGTATGCGAACACAGCTTGAACTGTAATACTCCAACAATAATATGACAATAGCTGCTGCCCATTCCATTCTCTTACGACGTTCATGTTGCGGATCCATCCTAAAGGAAGAAAGATGTCGGTTAATTCAATAGTTGAGAACACTCAGCCAATTACAATAAAAGTATATAGAGCTCTACTAATAAACATTCTGGAATCATGTAGAAGTACATTTTAAAAAAAACTCCAAATAACAAATGAGAACATAACACATGAGTACATAATACAATAAAAGAAAACATAGAAAAACTCATTCATCCACAAGAACATGCAAATAATCGACGTTCAACTATGGTTTCATCACCATGAATATTTGCGTACTTGTTGGATCCTCTAGTTTTTTAATACACATTGCATGAAAGCGCTTATCCATAACTTCTTCAGGGATAGTAGACAAAGTTCGAAGACAATTCAAGATAGTGCTGTTAGGAACTGGAGTAGGCGGTGGAGCTCCAAAAGCATCTATGAGTCGGTCAAATGAAGTTTTCACAAAAGTGTTATTTTCTTTCTTCCTTCTTTCTAGTCTGGGCCTCTTTGACTGTGAGCTTGACTCTCTCATCTCCCTCTGGTTAATGCTATATATTTCTTCCTCAACTATCACCGGTTCTGGTGGAAAATTATTTGGTATTCTTACAAACCCCGTCTCACTAGGGCTGAATGCATGCTTTCCCGTTGCCACAACCCCCTTGAACATTATGTCAAGTTTATCTTCAAAATCCGGCTCAATTCCGCTCTGCTTGTTTTTTTTGCGGTCGACATTGCCTGTAACATTACATTGAGGGGGTTTAGTGGGGTAATTGGTTAAATAAAAAAATATTTGGAATAAACAAAATGATAATGTCTATTTTACCTCTAATTTCTCGGCCCACCATTCATCTAGAGCATCATTTGTTCGTTTAATGGGATCCCAACCCAACCCCGTGGATCCACGTTTCAGCTTCTTCCAAAATTTTCACTTCTTCAATTGATTCCATTTATTTTTAAACTTTAGTCTGTCATAATCTCTTTCAGTCAGTTCTTTAAACCTTTTAGCTATATTCTGCAACCTTCATTGTTGAAATAAGTGGTTGGCCTATTCTCGATCTTAATTTCGGTGATACAGAAGTTGTAGAAAATATTAGTAACTTTCTTATCTCACATCGCTGACGGAGCACCTTCATTTGTCTTAGCCTTGGTGGAACTGTATGAAGAATTGCATATGCATAAAGAAATTCATATTGTAACTCAACAACATAAGAAAATTTGAATACATGAAGAACATAAAAGTTTCTTCCAGCTGCCAAATTCGAAAGTATATAATATTATTCCAGAAAATAATTCCAGAAAGCAGCACTGACGGAGCACCTTCAGTGATACAGAAGTTGTAGAAAATATTAGTAACTTTCTTATCTCACATCGCTGACGGAGCACCTTCATTTGTCTTAGCCTTGGTGGAATTATATGAAGAATTGCATATGCATAAAGAAATTCATATTGTAACTCAACAACATAAGAAAATTTGAATACATGAAGAACATAAAAGTTTCTTCCAGCTGCCAAATTCGAAAGTATATAATATTATTCCAGAAAATAATTCCAGAAAGCATCACACAATTATTTTGAGAAAGCATCACACAATTGCAGCTACCGGAAAACATCACAAAATTATTTCCAGAAAGCATCACACCACTATTTTGAGAAAGCATCACACAATTGCAACTACCAAAAAGCATCACACAACAATTATGGGAAATATAGTGCAGTCTCATGAATATACTGCCAAATTCGAAAGTCCAGAAAGCATCGCACAATTCCATACTGAACAACTATAGAAATTGCATCTACCAGTTTAATACATCCTCTAGCTGCCGAATTGCAGCTGCCAAATTCGAAGAATCCCAGGCTCAAATAGAAGAAGAATAAAATCCAAACTTCTATAGCAAGCAAGTAGTGTATCAAATATTGTTATGATTTCACTTTCAAACCAAATATTAACACAAATTACTGCCTAACAACAAGGACACAAAAAAATTATGTGGTTCGGTCAATGACCTCCATCCACAGAAAGAAAGTCACAAATGTTTTATTAAGCAATTGTGTAAGGTTACATAGCACTATAACAGGAACCAAAAACAGAAAGTGCAGACAATCAAACAGTAGCTACCATATATGAATGAACTACTGCAGCAGATACAAGCCATTACATGCCACGGATGTGTCAGGTTACAAGTTGCTGCAACGAGAAAGCTAATCAAACTGGAGCAAGTCAAACTGCTGCCATTCAAAAGGAACAACTAATCAAACTGCAGTTAATATAGAAACTACTGCAGTTTGCATCACAGAAATTCCTGCAAATTCCATCACAGAAACTGCAGCTAAACAGTCATTGTAGCTAATACCTTCACCAATTTGCTTAAAACCGGAGGCAAATTCCATCACAAAAACTGCACCAAATTCCATCACAGAAACTACAACTAAACACTGTGTTCCAAATTTTAACAAGTCAAATTAATTAATATGTTTAGAAATGCATTTAGACATGGAATATGTTTAGAAATGCATTTAGACATATTTATAACTATCAGATAGCGTGCACTTCCTTTCCCATTGCCACTACCTATACTATTGCCATTTCCACTGCTATTGCCATTTGCAATGCCACAACCGATACCAATACCAATATGCTAAAAAGGAAACTGCTGCAGCTACCCTCTATAACTTATCAAATGATTTTTTTTGCCCATTGACGGCCAAAAGAGAGGAAATAGTAGTGTGATGAAAGAATCCTCTTATTAACATCATGCACAAAATAATAAAGTGCGAAGTTTATCAGAGAGCAACAGAACCTCATCCATATCAGTGGGAAAACCCAACTAACATTTATTCCAACAAGTATAAAACTATAGGGAAGTGCTTTGATAAACTTTAATTTGTAGCCAAATCATTTTTGCTGTCATAGGCGACTTTCCCTCAAACTTATTCATTTACCAGCATACTACTGAGAATCTCATAAGTTTCATACAATGAGAAATTGTTTTCCCTTGTTTAATGTTCGAAGAATGATAAAGCAAATTTCTTGCTTGGACCTCCATAATGAAAACATTCCCGTGCAAACTAATGAAAACAATTTCATCAATCAAGGCAAAAATGAAGATGCAGAAACATCGAACCAAAGAAAATGAAACATTTCTAAGGATCGCAACTCATGCCACAGATCTCAACTAAGCTATACCCAAAAACTAGTAATGTACTCATATATCATAGAAAAAAAAAATTCATTCCTTGCATCAACACTTCCCAGAAAAACCATCAGAGAAAAGGAAACTTTCCAAGGATCGCAGCTAGGGAAATCGAAAGGATATCTTACGATCAGGAAAGAAAATTGAAAGGAAGAAGGTTTGATCTCCTATAGGGTGACGAACCAGACAGGAATCCAGCGAGGGAGATCAGGGGTACCTCCGAAATTCATAGGGCAACGCGGGACGTTAACGTGGGACGTGGGGCTTTATCTGCGTCGAAGCCATATAAGGATTTATCGGACTCGGTGCGACAGGAATAAGTTCCGCGAACGTGATTACCAAATAGGGCGGCGGCGTTTTGAGAACGCCGCCACACCCCAATAAGCTGCCCCAAACGGGCCCTTACTAAATACTGTGAATTGGTGGATTTACGCTCTCGTGTTGAGGATTTATGGCACGGGTATGTAACAAATCATCCAATAGCGAGCGAAAAGCTTATCCTTCTTCCCTCCCTACGATCCTGTTGTCGGAATATCGTCTACTGGGCGCGATGTTATATTTATGGCGTGGGAGATCCCTTTTCTCTCACGGTAGTACCCCTGGCTTCTTTTTTAGAGCGATTTTTCCCCCTTTCCTAGTTCCGATCTAGGTATTTTTTTTTTCTTTCAAATGTGGTTTGATTCCTCATCATATGGTATACATGAACAATGCGGTCTTTATCATCATACGTTCGTCCTGTTTCCATGCTTTGGATTCCAATTTCTTGACTGTTGTTATTTGAGATCATGGTTTTAGATTACTGTAACCTTATTGCTATTAGCTTTTGTGATGCATGAATGCTTTTCGGATTCAGTCTAAGGTCTATATACTGTAATTTTTTTGCTGCTAGTCTGATGCCTACAATGATTGATCTATGCTTTGGAGTGTATTGTGGAAAAATTCTATGACAGGTTGCAGTTTGAATGCTCTTTAGGATAAGATGACAATAATAAACTATAGTGATGAAATTTTTGTGGAAGGTTTCAACCTGCGGTTGTTAATGCTCTGATTTAGGTTGTGTTGTTATAGGTTGTGTTGTTATTACATATTACCATGATGGGAAAAAAACAGCTTTCATGTAGTACTACCGATGCTAAATTGGGGTTTTTGTTTTATATTCTTTTTTATTTTTTATTTTGCGCTGAATATGCTACCAGTTTTCAGTGTCAAAGGAAGAGGGGAAGGAAAATTGGGGTTATATATAGTTACCAAATTTTATACAAGGGTAATTTCAAGTATGGTGCTTCAATTAGCCATGAAAGAAGGGCTGGAAGATGGAACTGAGGGATTCCTTAGATACACACTGAGGACATCCCAAAGTCAATGCAAAGAAAGTAGCAAATATGTCTTATTCTCCAACTTCAACTCTCATAATCACAATGGGTGGTTGTGTTTCTTCTTGATTCTTAATATAGACAAAGTGGTATATTTGTCTTTATTCATATAAAGGTAATTCCTCTCCATATAATTAATTTAAAGCTTAGTTGAATATTGAAATTTTTTGGGTGGTCATCCACATATGTCAAGCTCACAAGATCATGAATATTTGTTTCAAGAATAGCATTTTAAAGCCATTTGGTTCTTCTTTTGCTTTATGATTTATTATTTTGAGCTCTTGATGCATGATTCTAACATCAGTTAATATCTATAGATAGTTTGAATGGTAAATAATTGCAGATTTTACCAAATATGAAATGAACATAAGTAGTTACTTTACTCTTGTGGTTATTCCTGCAGTGCTCTTGAAATCTTGGAGCTCTTTTTTTATTTCTTTGTTCTAGTAGAGCATGTGCGCATGGGCAATTTGTGTGCTTGCATCTTCTTTACTAATCCTCATTGCTTGCTATATGAAAGTAGAAAAAATACTCTTTTTTTACTATAGGTTCACCATTCATAATGATTCTTTGCTCGGTACTCATCCATGCAAACTGAAGCATAGAAAATCATGTGTCCTTTTGTTTATTTCTTATTGAGATTGTGAAAAATCGGAAAAACATATGATTACAACTCATTTATCTTAAGGTCTGTTTGGGGCAGCTGCAACTTAGCTGCCCTAGGAAGCTGCTACGGGGAAGCTGCTGCCGGGAAGTTGATTGACTGTTTTTTTTAGCTGATTGAAAACAACTTTGTGGCTATAGTTTCTGGACAAATGACTATTCTGCCCCAGTTTAGTAATACTGTTTATAACAGAACTGCCATAACCATATATTTGATACTTCAGAAGCAGAAATTCACTTCAGAACAATATAAAAATTTAGATACACACCTCACTTAACAGCGAGTATCAAAAGTGCCAAAATAAAGTTTAAAAAATATGAAAATTATAATTAATATGATGATTATATTGTCCTTAACATGCAGACGGTGTATGTCCCGTGTTACACAGACCTCCAGTGATTGCATCCATCCACGATCACTGTTAGCAGCGGAATCCACTAGACTTTTTGCCCATCGGAAGAAGTCACACTGCTCTGCGATGATCCGCGGGCAGCTATAGAATTGTTTTCCGTAGCTATGTGCCCGACATGACGTCTGTAGAGAAGACTATAGTTCGCAGTGGCAGAGCACTCGTCAGGAGTTCGCTGAAATCGTGGAGCTCATCTTTTCTGAATGAGCAAAAATACAATCTATTAGTCATAACCTAAACTGATGCATCGAAAAGAAGAGAACTTGGTTGCCTTCATTAGTCATACTCTCGGCCTGCACTCTCCTTGAATTTCTTGATTATGTTTTGTTACTCTTCCTTGTTGAAATATGTCGTGGGCCTGTTTCACAGTTTAATTTCAATGAGGCAAATGTAACGAAAGATTATTTTTGTTTCCTTATCCCGCAGTGCGGGTGTTGCAGCCTCTTTGACCTTGGCCATTTTATTACTGTAATAGCCAAAAAACATACAGACATGAGTAAGAGCATTCAAAAAGAAAACAACGCTACATTTCTCTGCCTCATTTCAATCTAACTGCCACAGTGTGTGTATGAGTGAGAAATATACTTCTCTTATCATCACATTGCCTTAGGTGATATCACGAGTAAATTTCAGTGGCTTTGAATGAAATTACACTATCTCATTCTTTCTTCTTCTATGTCTTATTTCACAGTGTGCGTGCGTGCGCGTGAAATATAATTCTCTTCTCATCAGAATGCCACAGTTGGTACCACTAGTAAATTTCAGTGGATTTGAATCACATTATACATGTTTGCTACTAACTGTGAGGGCACTAGTAAATTTCAATGACTGAAAATTAACATATACATATTTGCAACTATCTTTGATACAAAAAAAAGAGAAACATTGTTCACATAACTGTCTCATTCTTTCTTTTTCTATGACTCGTTTCACAGTGTGTGTGTGAGAGAGAATTATACTTATCTTCTCATCAAAATGCCACAGGTGGTACCGCTAATAAAATTCAGTGGCTCAGAATGAAAATATACATATTTACTACTAGCTGTGAGGCTAAAAAAAAGGAAAATAATGCTCACATCACTGCCTCATTTTTTCCACTTCTTTGCCTCATTTCACAGTGTGTATTTGTGGGAGTAATGTACTTTTATTTTCATCAAAATGCCACAGGTAGTATCACCAGTAAATTTAAGTGGAATGAAATGATATTATGCATATTTGCTACTGGCTGTGAGATCACTTGTAAATTTCAATGGTTGGGAGTAAAAGTATACATATTTGCAACTAGCTGTGATGCAAAAAAAAAAGAAACATTGCTCACATAACTGTCTCATTCTTTTTTCCTTTTATGACTCATTTCACAGTGTGTGTGTATGAAAAATATACTTCTCTTCTCATCAGAATGCTATAGGTGGTACTAGTAAATTTTAGTGACATGGAATGATATTATACATATTTGCTACTAGCTGTGAGACAAAACAAAAGAAAAATATGACTAATATCACTGTCTCATTCCTTCTACTTCTTTGCCTCATTTCACAGTGTGTGTGTTAGAGAAATATAATTCTCTTCTCATCAGAATGCCATAGATGGCACCACTAGTAAAATTTTAGTAGATTCAAATCATATTATACATCTTTGCTACTAGCTCTGAGAATACTAGTAAATTTCAATGACCGTGAATGAAAATATACATATCTGCAACTAGCTGTGATGCCACAAAAAAAAAGAGAAACATTGCTCACATATTTGTCTCATTCATTTTTCTTTTATGACTCGTTTCATAGTGTGTGTGTGAGAGAGAAATATACTTCTCTTCTCATTAGAATGTTACAGGTGGTACCAATAGTAAATTTCAGTGGCATGGAATGATATTATGCATATCTGCTACTAGTTGTGAGACCAAGAAAAAAAGAAAAAAACATAACTCACATCACTGTTTCATTCTTTCTACTTCTCTGCCTCATTTCAGAGTGTATATGCGTGTGAAATATACTTTTCTTATCATCAGAATGCCCCAGGTGATACCACTAGTAAATTTCATTGGCTTTGAATGAAATTAGACATATTTGCAACTACCTGTGAGGTAAAGAAAAAAACAAACATAACTCACATTACTGTCTCATTCTTTCTATTTCTCTGCCTCATTTCATAGTGTGTGGGAGAGTAATATACTTATATTTTCATCAGATTGCCACAGATAGTATCACTAGTAAATTTCAGTGGCATGAAATAATATTTTGCATATTTACTATTAGCTGTGAGGCCAAATAAAAAATGAAAAAAATGTCTCACATCACTGTCTCATTCTCTCTACTTTTCTGCCTATGTGTGTGTGAGAAATATACTTCTCTTTTCATTAGAATGCCACGGGTGGTACCACCAGTAAATTTCAATGGTTTTGAATCAAATTAGACATATTTGCTACTAGCTGTAAGACCAAAAAAAAAAAAAAAACATGGCTCACAACAATGTCTCATTCTTTCGACTTCTCTGCCTCATTTCGCAATGTGTGGAAATATGCTTCTTTCATCACCAGGATGACCTAAGTGATATCACTAGTAAATTTCAGTGGCATGAAATGAAATTATATATATCTGCTACTAGAGTTAGGCAAAAAAAAAAAAAAAAATAGGAAAAGACCCGCCACATCAAAACCATCACCATATAGAAGTACCAAACCAAAAAAAATAACAGAATCTACATACTGCAGAGCAACGAGAAACGAAAATGTCTCAAAAAATATAGGGAGAGGGGATACCGCAATAATGCAAACTCTGGCACGTCAGTTAGGGCAGAGGAAGTAAAAGCTCCGTGGGAAATAAAAAGAGCAGAAAACAAGAATGCGAAAGAGGGGTATGCAGTTATATGCTTCAAAAGACTATTATTAAAATAACCGCTTAATGCTCTGTGTTAGCTTTTTTATATTTGAAGTTTGAAGTTTCATTTTGGCATGCATGCACATTGGTCATGTTGCATGTCGTTTTAAATATAAAATTGCTTTTTTGTGTTTAACACATGGATTCCTCGCATGAGTTAAGAAATTTCTTTTCATTAACATTATAAGGATCCTCAGAAGCTCTAATTTTTTCTTATAGGTTGCTGTCTTTTGAAAACACGGGGAAAGTAAGGTTCATAGTTTTCAACATACAGGATCTTTTTTATTAATGTTAAAACATGTCATTCATTCGTTAATAAAAAAAAATTCTTGATGTTTGTCATAAATGACCTAAATAAAGTGTTGTCAAAGTCCAACAAAGTTAATTATATTCATTGCTGTTCATTCATACGCCTCACCAAAAGAACAACTTCAAAGTAAGAAATTGTTATAGTAATTCAATTAATATGAGTTGCGAGTCGACTCCTGACTCAGAGATATCTGTTGCACTTGACAAATGCAAATTTGGAGAAAAAATACAAAAAAGAAGACTTTATTGAGAAATTAATAGATCTAAACCAAAATTTGAAGACAATTCTTTAGTGACGTTGGATATAATGTATGATAAGGAGTCCAACAACGGCTGAAATAAGTTGAATTTGATGAGAGGTTATGCTGGTAAGTGGAACCTTAACTTTTGTAGTTTAGATTTTAGCTCAAATGAATGCCATGAAACAGTTTTCTTTTGGATTTGATATACTATTTGAACTTAATTTGTTTTCTTTAGTTATTACGTTTCTTGTATTTACATTGACGATCCAACATTTAATTCGTAGAAATGAAGAAATTTGTGCTTGAGAGTTCACTGCGCCGTGGTTTTCACAGCTCACGATCAACTCCTGATGAGGATTCACCGGTACAGTTTGGAGAACCTAGGCGTTCAACTCGCATACCAAAGTTGTCGGAACAACATAATGTTGTTTTAGGGGAGTTATTTATGGAGCAATACATATGTGGAAGTATTCTTTCGGGTGTGCTGAAATAGAGTTTATTGAGTGACATCATCAAAACACTTAATAAACAATTAGACACATCATATTCATATCAGTTGTGATGATTAAGTTCAAAATATGAAAGCTGATTTTAAGATTGTGTATTAACTGGTCTAATAGATTGGGGCTGGGATGAAGAGTTACATTTATCAGTAGCAACCGATGAGCTGTCACACAAGATCCTATAGGTAAGATAAATATAAACTTTTCCAAATTATTATACTTACATAATTGTGCTTGCACGAGTTAATTCAACTCAATGAATTACAGGAGAATTTAAAGTTTAATCGCTTTAGACGAAATCCATTTCACCAGTACGATATATTTGAGAAGATTTGCTCGAAGGATATTACTGTTGGAGTACGGGCGAAATCGACAATTGATCAAGAGTTTAGAGAAAATCTGTTGGTGAGACTCTAACTACACCAATTGATTACATAGTCCAGATTAAATTTATGGCTTCGAATGGTGTTTCCTTTATCGAGGATCATAGCATGCCTACAACCACTATGTAGACCTTCAATGATTACCTAATGGAAGATCAAGAAACAGACCCACTAAGTGTGGGGACCAAAAGTCGCAGCATGGAGAAGGTTGTGGTGTCTAGACGATCCAAAAAAAAAAAAAAAAACTGAAGAGGAGGAATTTAACAAACTACTCTCTGCGCAGGTGGAAACTGCTGCAGCTTTGAAGGAATTGTTGGATCATAAGACCCCTGATATCGATGAATGACTGCCCTTCAAAAATAAAAAGTTTAGACATTCAGAAGAAGACACACTAGCCATTCTGGCTGTGCTCAACAAATATGAGATCAATAAGTATGTTCTCATAGGATACCACAATCCTAAGCTTCGACGTTGGGTTGAACACATTGTAGCCAAACATCTTCGTTATTATTCATATATGGCATAGATTTAAGATCGTCGACTAAAGTGTATTTTAATTGTATCGAATTTATTTCTGTAAGAATAATCGTCTAGCGTCACGGTTGTACTGTTGTTTTATTTTCCTCTACATTTCATATCATTTGTTATTTTAGTGAGGATTAGTTGTGTTAATTTGTCCAGTCTGCCATTCAGGCAACATGCTTTCTATTTAACCATTTTCTATTAACGCTCAATGCAATGTTTTTTTTAGGTCTTAATGCGTACTAAAAAAATTGTTTCAATATAAAAAATATGTCTATTTACTCTCGTGGAAGATTATTGGACAATATGTACAATCTCATTAATAATTACATTGATATAATTAACACCC
Source organism: Phalaenopsis hybrid cultivar (assembly GCA_002079205.1). NCBI lineage: Eukaryota > Viridiplantae > Streptophyta > Magnoliopsida > Asparagales > Orchidaceae > Phalaenopsis > Phalaenopsis hybrid cultivar. The sequence continues at coordinate 96,492 of JXCR01052187.1, forward strand.
TTTACTGAGCTATTACATAGAGTGATGGATAGTAATTCATCTGATGATGATGAAGTCGTATTGAGACAGATGTTTGATAGGGCACACACAATACATTAGTGTGTAATGGATATTCTTGTTGTAAATCCCATACGTTGCTATAATTGTTTTAGACTACCATCAGAACCCTTTTATGCAATCACAAGCATTCTAGTGATTCACAATCTATTAAGCAATACTAGAAATACGACTGTTTCAGAACAATTTGGAATTTTTCTTATAGGAGTTGCACATGCTCATTCCTACAGACAATTTTGTGAATTCTTTCAGCATTTATTGGAAACAGTTGGGAGGTACTTCAATTTTGTATTGCAAGCCACTATCTCTTTGAATGCGGAATACATTTGATTGCCAGCTGAGGATTCCAAATGTCACCCATTCATATGTTCTAATCAACAATTTTATCTTTTCTTTGAAAATGTTATTGGGGTAATCGGTGACACACATATGCCTGTTGTTGTTGATTATGATTCACATAACAGATATCTTAACCGAAAATGACTCATATCGCAAAATGTGATGACAATTGTATCATTTGACTGCCAATTCGTCTTCATTGCAACTGGTTGGGAGGGATCAACAACTGGCATGAGGGTCCTTCATTAGTCGATTGATCAATGGTCTTTTCACGTGCCACAAGAACAATATTATCTCGTTGGCTCAGGATATACTAACACCAACAAATTTATAGCACCTTATCATTGTTGTCGATATCATCTTAGTTAGTATTGTGGATGAGGAACTAGGAGTTACTTCAGAGCAAAAGAGATGTATAACCATTGTCATGCCCAATTACGAAATGTAGTTGAGAGAACATTTGACATATGGAAGGAGAGGTTTCAGGTTTTAACACGTGTCAGTTTCCATTAGACATATAGAGTAGTAGTGATTGCTTATGCAATCTTACATAACTTTATCGGTCGACATCACGGAGAAGACATACTTTTACTTGTCCCAGTCTGAAATGCATCACGATAGGAAAATGGGTGAGGTGATGAGCACGGGTGATGACGTAAACGTGCATGCAAGTATCGGGGAAAACAATGAAGGTGAGATGATTCGTCATTCAATTGCAGCAAATATGTGGTAATCACGTGTAAGAACTTTTAAAAAAACCTCTTCTTCTAATAAATAATTAATGCATTATGTTAACAATAGTTTTATTTATGTTGCAAGAATCTGAACGAAGACAATTCAACACTTGATCATTTTGTTTCTTTTTCTTAACCCGAGTTTTTTAATTTCACACTAGAATCAGTATTCTACTTTGAGCTTGAAATTGTGTTTTTTTTTCATTTGCTTCTGCAATTATATTTCTATTGGGTACAATTATTGAAAGAATGTTTGCTTCGTGATTATATTGAGTTGTGGATTCATGGATTGATGTTATCATATAGCTGCGTGAAACAGTTGATGAAGTTGTGATCCATATGGGAATGTAGAGGTCTCCCAAGTTGTACTATGAAACTAACGTTATTAAGCTTTTTTTTTTTGTGTGGTCGATGGGTCGCCAGTTACTGTATATATATGGCTGCACTTGTGGGTATCCAACTGATTCCTTAAAAAAAAAAATGAAGTCATCATTTTTGAGATACACGTGATAGTGAGTTGTGAAAAGATATTTTTTTTTGTTTTGAAAGTGAACTGGAAGTTGACTAGTTACTATATTAGTAATGTTCTGTACACATTGGTTTTCAATGCTCCTTTTTATGGCTTGCATATGGTTTTTTTATTCACTCTCCCTCCCTAATCAATTAACAAATCAAATGTGATTTTGATCATGCATGGTTTCCTTAATTAGGCGATTTCGGATGTCAACTTTCTGTTTTTTTTCATTTTTTTTTTCTGGGATATCTGTTTTTTTTTTTTTTTTTTTGCTTTNTTTTTTTTTTTTTTTTTTTTTTTTTTTTTTTTTTTTTTGCTTTCATGGCGGAGCGGCTTGGATGACCGCTGTTTTTGCGTGGTAACCGCTTTGATGTCGGGAGAGCACCACAGACTAAGACATTTATATTGGATCATGACTTTGAAGATTTGTCTGGTTGTCAAGAACTCATAAATCAAGGAGAAAAATTACATTATAGTTGAAAGTGCTTGGGGAATACATGTGGAAATTTAATATTCAGGCTTCTTTCCACCATGAAATTCCTTTTTTTGGTTTCTTTTTATTGTGATTAACAAGTTTTTTGTCTTGCACTTGTTGAAGAATAGTGGGATATTGAAGTACTGTCTGACGTGGTGATATAGCAGCTTGGATGACTTGTGCTTTCGCATGATTACCGCTGCATTGCACGTCATTGCTGGAAAATATTTGGATGTCCCTGTACCAGAGCATTGTCAGTTGTGATATGCTTATGGTTTAAAACATGCTGATGTTAGTTATCATTTACATTTTTTTATTACCTATATATGGAGAGAAGGGATTTTATTGTATGTGATATTTAAACAAGGCATGGAACTTTCAAAAGTCTGTTTCCATCAAATTATCACCATGTGCTTGATCCCAAGAATTGGCCACACGAATTTTATGCAAAAAATTGCACCTTGTGATTGGTTATTTTGCTGCGAAGCGTCAGTGTTTCTTCATAATAAAGTCAAGTTACTTTTATAATCGTTTCAACGAATCCATAGTATCTATATTTTGCATGAATGTGCAGAGCAAGGCATCATGGAGCTGAATCAGTTGGCTTGTTATGCATACGATTAAGACATTCAGTTTGAATCATAAATTCCAGGGTAATTTCCATTGTTTAGTAGAAAATCTTCCGGCAACTTTGTATCCAAGTTTTATTTGACATCCTTTTTTGTGATTAAAACCTTGGAGAATCCTAAATATTAAATTTCAGTAGTAACTGCAAGGCACTCGCACCTTATGAGAAACTTGATTCTCTGTTTCATCAATTTAATAGGAGTAGAGGCCTACTCTATTCTCTCATTTTTGAAGGCTGGTTGTATGAATTTTCATCTCTTTGAATTATATTTTAAAACGGGCTGACGTTTTTTGTCTAGTTGCTCCATCCATCAGATCAGACTGCCTTGATGCTGAGACAGGAATTGGACCTTTGTTTTCTGAAAACAAAATTTTTTTTATGAACTATTGAAAGCTTTGGCGTAATGAGAAAGGTTGAAAAATTTTATATTGCTTTTACTCAGCATAAGGTCTGGGGATGTTAATAACAATTTTTTATTGTATGAAATTATAATCACTTGTTTTTTAGAGAGAACTTTAAGAACATCTATGCATGCCTCTTTTTTTTTTACTCCCTGCTGTTAACTATTTTTTAGATCTCGCTCATCCGTCGCCAGACAATATTACAAGATTTAGTAAATCCTTTGCCAGACATTTTTCAGGATTTAGTAAATCCAGATTTATGAGATTTACTAAATCCTAATAAGGTAAATCCAATCAGTTGCCAGACATCTCTTTAATGTATATTTACTACATTTTACATTCTTATTTAATTGAGGGTACACCTCGGTTCAACGGTTAGGTTGCCTTTATTGCAACTTAGAAGGATGAAGCAGGCCAAATCCCTGGATTTGACGGGGAATGTGAACATGTCGCCTATACTTCACAACTTTGGTCCATGTTTCCATGAAAGGGATAGATCAAAAAAGGAATGAAGTATCAAGTATGTGGGTTTCTACCATAGAAATTGGTTTCCCCTTATTTGTTGGATTTGGGAAGACGAAAGGGTCTGTAAAGCTGTTGTCCAAGAGGAATTAAGAGAAGAGGAACTGGTAAGAAAGGGTTTGTATTCATATTTCCATTTGTTGCTAATCCTATATGTCACAGGCCATTCCATTTTTTGGGAGGGCTCCCAATTATTAGATGTAATTACAAGTTATAAAAAAAGGAGTAAAGTATCATAAAATATCATAATATCTAGTCCATGATTATCATTCATCAATCGAGCCTCAAAAAATCTTTTCCAAAGAGTTGTAGGTGGCCGCAATGGTGGAGGGGGAAGTAGTGATAACTAGGGTCATAGATAATGATTGACACGATGTCCTCTCTTTGATTGATTTGGAGGTTTGGGCTCAAGATGAGATTACAACATATTAGCGGTCTTGGGGGCTCCAGCTAGTATTTTGGATGACGGACTACTAGGTGGCCTCTAGTAGCAGATTTGGAATCTTGGGCTTAGAACAATTCCAAAGAGCTTGTAATTCAATGGTCACAACATAACTTAGGACATGTCTCTATAAGGACAAGCTTAGAGGTATATACATAAGTGGAACTGACTCATGCGGGAATAGGTGGTCTTGGAAGATATGTTGGAATACAGTTGGGGTTTGAGGTTTGGAAGGTACTGATGGCTGTGTTTTAGGCAATGGATGGGGTTTGAAGTTTTGAAGGTGATTTTAGTGGAGGTTTGGGAAACATTGATGGTGGAATTTATATGAAAATTTTGGTTTGTGATTTGGCCCAGTTTAAAAGAGGTGGAGTCTGGGAGGCAGATATGGGGTTGCTTTGGCCTAATGATTTGGTACTTTGGATGAGTGCGATGTGGTGATGTAGATGCTACTGTAGTGTATGTTATAGTTTTCTGGATGTTGTCTCAAAACTGTCAATCCAAGGTTTGGCAGAGGCATCATATTCTGTTATAATTTTCTAATTTCTAGCTCAATAAAGTTTATATTGATGGGATGCATGCTTTGCGTGCCATTTCGATTGTCCCGGTACTCTACCTTTTGCACATTTTGCATGCAATTAACATAAGTTGCACTAGTGTGAGGAGTTTCTTGATATTCATTTCATTCCATAGAGTTTAAATATGGCGACAGAGTGCTTGAATAAGCGTGATGAGTATTGCAATCGTCATTCATATTCTCAAACAACATTGAGTACAAAGCAGCCATCCCGGTTTCAAAACACGAAATGCTGCAAGCAAGAGTTTGACTCAGAAGCAATTTAGTGGCACAACAGATTTTAGACTGCAGGAAATTAGAATTGCAATGAGGTTTTGTGTTATTTGTAGCAAATAATTGATCTGGTTCAACAGTTTAAATGTGGGTTAAGCACAACGTAGCACATGGTGAAGTGGGGCTGTAATCAATTGAAACAGGAGCACAGAAACTTCAGTAGTTGAACCTGTTCATTTCTCATTCATAAATCAGAAGTTGAAGCATAGCATCATTGGAAGATAAAACAAAATAAAAATCCTAAGAGGCTGTTAATGTGGCAAATGCCACTTTTCAAAGCATTTATAATGAGGGTAGCGAATTGTTGCAACAGCAGGAATAATGCAGAGATATGCATCAAAGATGTAGAAGCAGATATTTTACCAGGCATTTCAGCAGATATGATTAAAACCATTAGCTAATATGCACAATAATACATTCAGCCGGGTTAAAGCCAGAACCCAAAAACATTCAATGGGAAAAAATGGATTTTGATGATTCCTGGACTTAAATGGTGGGTGACAACATGAGACCAGGTATCAAGCAACATATGGAAGCAAGTCAAACCTAGTAACATGGGAATTCATCAAAACTGTTCCATAACTAATGGAGGTCTATCGAGAATGCTATAACAAGGATTTGGCAAGACTCGTGAGCAGAAATTAGGGAACTGGAAGTTATTGAACAAATTTGAGGTTTTTGGACAGCAATATTAATAAGCATATAAACATTGGGAACTGCTTAAACATTTTTTTGGCTGGGTGGCTGGGGGTTGGCTGTCTTTTTGGGTTTGGAGAAGGGAAAAAGGGGCTATGTATCTGTCTTTTGAGGGAAATTTGGAGATGAGAAAGAGGTAAAGACTAAGAGTGGTGGAAGGAGGAAGATGAAAAAATTTAAAAAAGAGGAAAGAAGGGCATGTCAGTGAGCCAAAAGATAAAAAAAGAAAAAGAAGAGGAAAAGGAGAATTTTTTTAAGCGGAGGATTGGGTTGAATTTAGTAAGAGCCTGCCCTTTGATGGCTCGCTGAGGGATATACGATATATCAAATTGTGATAAGAGCATAGCCCATCTCGCTAATCACCCGGCTAGAGCGGGGCGAGTCATCAGGTACTGCCAGGGGTTTACCCTTGAGATCAAATCAATATGGTGCGAGAGCATATAATGTCTCAATTTTTGCACCGAGAATATCAACGCGAAACAGTGTTTTTCAATCGGCAGGTACTTCATTTTGGTCGGGATGAGGCACCAACTAAGGTAATATAGNAATAGCCCATCTCGCTAATCACCCGGCTAGAGCGGGGCGAGTCATCAGGTACTGCAAGGGGTTTACCCTTGAGATCAAATCAATATGGTGCGAGAGCATATAATGTCTCAATTTCTACACCGAGAATATCAGCGCGAAACAGTGTTTTTCAATCGGCAGGTACTTCATTTTGGTCGGGATGAGGCACCAACTAAGGTAATATAGGGTACCTTCTTTCCTATCTTCATTAACTTGGGCCAACAAAGCTCCCACCGACTCATCAAGAGCGGCGATATAGAGTATGAGGGGCTTCCCAAGGACAGAAGCAGCCAACACTAGTGGATTAAGCAAGTAGCGCTTGATATCATCAAAAGCATCTTGACATACTTTATCCCAGTGGAAACGGGCATATTTCTTTACCAAAGCAGAGAAAGGACGGTTNTAGGACAGGAGCAGCCAACACTAGTGGATTAAGCAAGTAGCGCTTGATATCATTAAAAGCATCTTGACATACTTTATCCCAGTGGAAACGGGCATATTTCTTTACCAAAGCAGAGAAAGGACGGTTTCGACACTATATTGGTTGAAGGAGTTGCCCTTAAGAAGCTGTCGGTCACTGGAATCGAAATCCCGTCGCTTGCTTCGGAAGGACATTAATATATATATATATATATATATATATATATATATATATNCGACCCTATGATTGTAGTTATTTAAAAATTTATGGGGGCATATTAAAGTTGATTAAAACGACACTGGTTAGGATCCTACGGTTCCCTTGTTCCGGTACCACTATTTTCTATTTGATTTACTTAGTCCAAATGAATTTACTAAACTCAACTTAATGAGTTCCATACTTTCATTTAGACTGTGGGAAGCCTCGTTAGCAATTATAGGTTACCTCCTTCGAGGGATTCCCGATCACCCGATAGAGACGTCTTAATTTAGTTGTAGTTGTTGTTTTTGTGATATTTGTGATTAAATTTGGAGTTGTCTTACATTTTGAATGTTGTGGAGGTGATTTTTATCTTGGTTGATTTTAGTTTTGGTTTTGATTTTAGTTTTGCGGCTATCCTAGCATTTTTATTTTCATGCAGTGTGACATCATTGTTTAGCATGCAAGTTCGTATTTTGGTTATACATGCAAGTAAGTATAGTAACGTACTAAAAAAAGTACAGGAAACTAAACATGTAGGTATATAAATCATAATAAAAGCATACATGGATGGTTTTCCCATTCCACCACCTGAAACTCAAAATGCATGTAAGGGCATTTTATGTAAAGCGGGAAAAATAAGGCTCCTAGATTATATCTTGACGAGCCCTTATTGGTTTGATTAATGGTAATTTTACTAAGCAAAACATATCAAGTTTAGTAGACCTCCGAGGTATCCAACAGGTCAGGAGAAAAAGGCAGGTCCATGCTTTCCCCTCACCGCCTGGTGAAAAGTCTTGAGCTCATTTAAACTTATTATGTTACTTAATAATCCATCTTGTAAATATTTCTAGTGTTCAATGAACAGTGATGTTTCAATTATCCCTAGCAGTAGGGTCATTATCATTTATCATTCAATTTGAGAATTATGCAAGCGAAGACCCTTAAAAGGGCAAGTTAGTGTTATTAAGACACTTGACCAATTTTTGTTTTAACTTGGGCTTGTAGTGTTTAATTTCTAGTTACATTCACTTTTCTAATCCTCATTTAATTAAATTTGATTTAGCTTAGGTCTATACTAAGCCCTTAAGATCCTCGTGGATGTCTTAGTCAACTTGAAAGAAATTAAATTTTAAGTGATAATAATTCACCATAAAAAAATTTGAATGTCACTTGAACATCAAATATGGGTATTAAATTAGTGAGTTATTAACACCCAAAACTATACCCCTAAATCATTTAATTTGGTAGACCCCCAAATTTTAATCGTTTAGGAAATTTCAAATTTATCCTTTAATTGGAAAAAGTGAGATTGGTTTCTACCAATTAATCCCTTGTATTTCAATCATCCAAATATGTTAATTAAGATCAAAGGTTGCCAATTTCCCTTTCTTGAATTAAGCCTAAATGTTAATTAAGGCTAAATTTTTAAAATTACACTTTTGCCCCTAAGGCTCTATCACTTTCATAATTCATCAAATTTAATTCAAATGACTTTAGAATTTTCATCCCAACTTACTCATGGGTCAATTAAGACATCAGAGGAGAAAATGTGGTTTTTCAAATTTTAATTTAATTTATATATTTATTTATATGCAAGAATGAGATTTTTCAAAGAAAATTTCATAACTTGACCAAAGCAAAGCCTAATCACTTGAAATTTTTATTGGAGGTAGACTTAGACCAGAGAAACACTTGGGACAAATGTCATGATTTTTTGAGTTTATTTGAATTAATAAAATAATTTTAAGTTTTGGAGTATTAATTAGTTATAAAATATTTTAAATGTGGAAAATTAAGTTTTACATTTTTATTAAATCTCTTTGAGGTTAAGGAACCCAGAGGAACAAATTTTATATTTTTTAAAATTTTCTTTGAATTATTAGAATTATTTAAGTGAAAATCTATTTTTTAGCCTTTAAAAATTATTTTAAGCTTTAAAATTCAATATCTTCACTTAGAAAATTAGGAAAAATATTCTAATTGTTCCTAAGTGATTAGGAAAAAAATTAAAACATTTTCATGAATTTTATCAATTTTGTGATTTTTATTAATTTTTAATTACTTAAATATTTAAAATAAGCTTAAAAAAGAAATTTTTATTTTATTTACAATTTTATTTTTAGAAAATTTCTCTGATCACAAAGAACTCCCAAAACTAATTCTTATGATTTTTTGAGTTATATTTTAATTATTAAAAATCATTTTAGTATCAAAAATGTCATTTAACTTAGAAAATCAATTTGAGTCATCAAATGAGCTCCACATATTTTAAAAATTTTATGGAGAGTTCTCTGAACTTTAAATCACAGTGGAGATTTAAAATTAAGTCATTTAAATGTTTATTTTTCCCAAATTAATTTTCTTTGTGTTTTAGGGTTTTGTGAGATTTAAGTGTGTTCTTAATGACTTGACTCATGAAAGTTTTTTCAAAGGGTTCTCTGGTCACAATAAGCCTTTAGATGGGCAATACATTACGTCACCTGAGGGTCGACCCCCTCAACGTGGTGAAGGAAAGGCAGCACTTCAGAGCATCGATGATCCTCAACAGGCAGACGACTGATTAAAAGGAGGTAATGTGGTCGGTTGGATAATTCCAACCTTTATAGGAATTGAGCGATGGTACAATAAAATTCTCGATGGGTTCAGTGGCTAATATCTACCAAAAGAATGCCTTCTTTAACTGGTGATGGGCCTCAGTGTACCTGAACAGTTATCTATCCATCAACACAGATCCATGGTTGTCTTACAACTAGGGATGTATTGCTTTTTCTTTGGGCAATAGTGCCCTCCGATCGTTGGGTTTTGATTCCTCCTGGGGGTTTGGTTCCCTTCTCCTTACTACCACTTTCCTGGCGGAATCTAACATTTAGCCCAACATCTGGTCTCTTAGCTCCTGGATCTTTTGTTGTACAAATTTCCTGGTGCATTCCATGTTCACTGCATCTCCTTAGTAGGTTTCTTCTCCATGATTTGCTCCTTTTTTGTTGGAGGCATGATCCATGCCCACCGCACTTTCCAGGAGATTGGATCTAAATTTATTATGTGAATCACACCTAAGGAATTGAGTACAAAGAACTAGGAGACACTGAAAGCACGAAAATGAATAGTAGAGTGAAAGGTTTGTGTAATATTTTATTCATAAAATGATCCTCTATTTATAAACAAATGGAAAATAACACATGAAGTTATATTGATACCCTTACTTAAAGTAGGGACTGTACAAACTATTCTAGGTATTTTACTTTTGTGGGCCGATAGCCTTACTTTTCTCATGATCAACTGACTGAACTAAATAGGGTTCGTCGATCATGTTGGTCGGATGTACAATTCAGTGTCATCGGGTGTAATGTTGTCGGTGGGCTTGCTAACAGCGGGTCGGTAGGACAGAACTAATGGCCTGAGTTTTTGACCCTCGACCTCCACCAAAGAGTTTCTACCGACAGGGTAAAACTAGGTCATCAGTTAACAGGTAAATCACCTTAATCCAACGAGCAACATTCCTTCAAAAGAGAGAATCCTGATGGGATGGGTGAGACTTGTACACTTTTGGTGGCATTTGGGGGAGACAACTAAGTGATCTTGGTATGACAGTCATGGGGGCCAGCTCTCCTTCAGCCCGACTTCATTGTAGTGGCAGACTTGGACAATTCTTCGCCTGTTGGTTTATGTGTCACTCAGGCTAATATAACCTTGACCGCCCTGGTGACTTAGGCGGTCTCAAATTTACTATATCCAGTTGGATATCTATTCGCTAATCCGTCTTTTGCTGGGCCCTCTTGATATTAAGGTCTTTCTCTTTAGATCATTAGATCTCCTTAAGATTCATGCCCACATATTTTTCATGTACACATAAAACAAAACTAGGAACCTTCTTTATAAAATTCTCAAATTCTCACTGAAATATCAAAATTCATATTAAACCCCCCCCCCAACTCATATTTTTTTCTTTTTTTATCAAATTCTCAATATCAATCATAAATGCATTCATTCCATGGTTCTAAAACATCACCTACGTGTCAATTTTATAGAAAGCAACCTTTCAAATGATATGAATGTAATTATCTCCAATATATATATATATATATATATAATATCAATTACATGATGTATCACAGACATCATTTTTATACGCAATACTTAATTAAAGAAAAAAATAGAGGCATGTACATACATACCACCCAATTCTTATGTATTTACATATTTAACACTTAAATTTTGATTCTTACAATCATACCATTCAAATTTTTACTCACAAAAAAATTATCACTGTTTTAAAAGTTAAATATATTTTCATGCAACCACATATATATTTATATATAAATTAAAATTTAAACCACATATATATTTATATATAAATTAAAATTTAAACCACATATATATTTAGGTGGTAGTTATGTAAATACATACGCATCTAAATCTTCCAAAATAATATGGTCCATCTAAACAGCAGNGGTGGTAGTTATGTAAATACATACGCATCTAAATCTTCCAAAATAATATGGTCCATCTAAACAGCAGAGCGAAACCTCCATAAACAGCTCTGGCCTCCTCTGTCACTCATTCCAATGAAGCAGCGATCGGCGGGCTGCTCGCAGTGGCGCCGGAGAGCTCGTCGGAGTGTTTCTGCTGCTCAACACCTCCACCACCCTGTTGCCACGTCCAAACAATATCCTGCAACGATGGCTTCAAACCTCGATCACAGAACTGCTGGTACTCAATCGTATCCCCCGCCGATTTCTTCACTTCCACAAAATGAAACGAAGGCGTTACTTCAAATATTTCCGCATCTATCGCCAACTGCCCTTTTCTTCCTTCCTTCTTCCCCTGCAATTTCACCTTCCCGTCCTTCTTCCTCACCATAAAACTCTCCATCTCTGCAATCTTCTCGAATCTGGACACAATCGCCTCCGGTGGCTTCTGCGTCGTAAACCTAGCCTCTGCTGCCGTCGGCCGGTTCCCACACCCCTCAAACAACCCTGACAAATCAAAACCCTTCGACAACGATATGATATCAAACGCATTTAAACTCACCGGCCTCGTCGCAAAAACAGCGTCGACATCGTCGACGATGCCCGCCGGGTCGTCGTGAGCTTCGATTGGCTTAAACCCCTTCTTAAACCAGGGGGATTCGACGAGTTTAGGGATTTTGATGCGGGTATTAGGGTTAGGGTCAAGGAGGCGGGCGATTAGCTTGCGGACATCGGGAGGGAACCAATTTGGGCATCGGAACTCGGCTTTGGAGATTTTGCGGTACATTTCGATGAGATTGGAGTCGTTAAAAGGGAGGAAGCCGGCGAGGAGGACGAAGAGGACGACACCACAGGACCAGATGTCGGCTTTAGCGCCATCGTAGCCGCGTTTCTTTACGACTTCGGGGGCGACGTAAGCGGGGGTGCCGCAGGTGGTGTGGAGGAGGCCGTCGTGGCGGCGCGTGTGAGCGAGGGCGCTGAGGCCGAAGTCGGTGATTTTGAGGTCGCCATTTTCGTCGAGGAGAAGGTTTTCGGGTTTTAGGTCACGGTGGTAGACGCCGCGGCTGTGGCAGAAATCGACGGCGCTGATTAGTTGTTGGAAGTAGCGTCGTGCTGCGTCTTCCTTGAGCCGACCGCGGGCGATCTGATAGAAATTTATGATCATTAGGAAAAAAAAAATTATAAAATAAATTATATTTTGCACTTATAATTCAACTCTATTTATCTAAAAAATGGCATGGCAGGCTCATGGAGATCAGCACTTGTGTTTGTTGGAAAAAATGTATTTTTTAAGACGTTCTATATCATGAAAAATTCTATATTATATCATTTATCTTTAATATTACATTAAAATATAAGTTGTTAGTGAAACAATCTATTAAAATTATTTTATTATATATAAAAATATTTATGAGTTATTGTCTTATAATTCTTTTTAAAATAAGCAATTTTTAGTAAATATCTTCAAAATTGATGGCCATATAAAATTATGACAAAAAAAAAAAAAAAAAAAAAATGATCATCTAGAAATATCAATTTGAGCTCAACCTTTCCTATGTAATAAATTACAAAATCTCATTATATCCTAAGCATTTGCATGCTATGTCTACATGGGGTTCAAATAAAATGATCTTTACATATGCTATGGTTCTTCTACTTCTTTGTACTATATGAATTTCTTAGAGTAAGTTTTAAGGTAAAAGTGCAAGCAATTTAACAAAACTAACCTCTAACCCCAAATTGCTAGATAAATTTCTTCTTCTCTTGCTCATCTACTTGGTTCTTCACCTTTTTGCTTCTTGGATCCATTAGTAGCTTCAGTGGTCAAAAACTTAAGTAATGATGGAAGCTCTTCTCTCAAATTGGGGGTCATTCCTAGCTTTCTAAAAAAAAAATTATGATGTTTAACATAAAAAAAATATCATCAATAACCCGCTTACACCGGACAATCATCCAATATGGAGAGTGCAAGCCCTTAAAAGTCTCTCATGCTAAAAGATTTTATGTTTACTTATCACTCTGAATCCCTAATATAATACATAAATACTTATTGTCCCGATTTTTTTTGTTGCATTATATTTCATCATCTTTGTACCTCTTTTTGTCATAAGTTCAAACACTGACTCCTACACTAAAATTTAGATTAGCTTTCAACAAATAGTGCAATCTACCGTTTACTCTTGTGTTATATAATTTAAAAAAGAGCTTCATCATTTCTCCATGGATCGCTTCATGGCCAAAGACATATAAGCAAATAAAGCTTAAGAAGAAAAACTAAGTGTGATATTATGGTTGTAATAAGCTTCTCACCATCTTAAATACATAATCTCTAACAGCTTTAACAATTTTCTTCCAACGAATCAAGCAGTCAAGAGAGTTATAAGATTCACTCATGAACCAATTATCCATGATAATCTTTATTCCTTGTTTTGTAATGTAGAAATAAATTTTGCTAATGAAGCTACATGAGACATTCAACTACCATGGATGACAAAACATCATATGATACTTATAGAACCTCAAGGAAGAAGGTGTAGTAAATTTTTCAATCCTACTTAAAGCAAAGCCAAAACTAACTCCAATCTTATAATCATGATAAAATGCACTATTAGCATATAAGACTATATCATCCCAAATTTATTGTCGGATATTTAATAAAATTTATCATTCTTTTGTCAATTATTGACATTTATTAACACCAAAACTTTAATAGTTCATATCATGGACCTCATGCTCTCTTTGTTAGATCATCCACAGCTCTCATATAACACATGATTTAGACTAGCTTATAAGTTAAATGCATATCACCTAATAAATAGTTCTTGATAATGACCTTCAAATCTCATTTTAAACATGTGATATGATTCTTTCTATACTAATACTACTTCTTTCGTAATTTTCACAAACTTTTCATATAACCTTCATTATATTGATCAATTCGTCGCTTATAATTCTGGTTTGATTTCTTTTAATATCATTAACTAAAAAATTAAGGAACTTAAGATCAATCAGTTCTCCTTGTAGAGCCGCACCATAAAATATTTCATTTAGTTTGATCCTCTTAATTATATTAATTATTGAGGCTCATTCTTCTTTCCTCTCAATCAATTATGGATCACAACATCATTAAGTTAACAAGTTTAGTAATGAGCATAACAGCCCTGTTTTTCCAATGGAAAGAAGAACCTATAATTAGCTTTTTGGAAAATTTCCAAATGAACAATTTCAACTAAATCTTTCAATTTCTTATTTTACTATATTCAACTATATGTATTCTTCTATCCATAGAGTACTTTGAATGCACAGCAATGGCTATTACAGAGTTTATGTTATTCGTATCATTAAACTACTAACATATTATCTATTTAAAAAAAAGAAAGTCAGCAATATGTATTAATTGCAACTTGTTATCCCATATAACAAAGAGTTATTGTCTCCATTCACTACATCTAGTTCCTAATTATATTCAATCATGGATGTAAATTTGTATTTTTTTTTTTGCCGATATGTTTTCTTAATTCTATTGAATAGTTTTAAGAAAAAATTTTTAAAAAAAACCTCTAAGTTCATTCACTTAAAAAATATGGCAAAAAAAATAATGCAATATTTTAATTAAAATAGTTTGTTTTGATGGAGGCAATGAATCAAATTAATCTTTGAATCTTAATATCCACATGGAGTGTACTTTATCAATAAAATTGTCAATTCCCTTGAAAAAATACAGCATCATAATACAAGAATTTTCACCTTATAGAAATGGTTCACGCATCATTGTTCAAAGTTAAATTGTCTCATTATTTATAGGTTGAGACATTGTCCAGACACATTTACTTATATAATATGCTCACTTCTTCAATATAAAAAGAGCTTTCTCTATATCAACTATACAATTTAATAATACCACCTTAATATTGTTAGATTCCAATGCTTATCATGGTTATGCTGGTAATACTTTGTAGATAAATTTCCACCAAATTATATTTCAGAAGCATTTTCATTACCTATTCACCCTTCAAATACACTAAAAAAAGTTGTGATATCATCTCAAGTAAAGCTTTCATGCCTCATCATGTCTTATTCAATGAAGATATTTTTTCCTCAACATGCCTCACCACATCAAGTCAAATAATTCTCACTCTTCACAGATAAACCACCTTTAACTCTACATGTTTTCACCCATATTGACATATTCTTTTACTTACAACCTCTTTTTCCCCCACACCATTCAAAAAATAATTTAATAATTCTTTATTCATAATTCTCACTCTTCACAGATTAACCACCTTTAACTCTACATGTTTTCGCCTATATTGACATATTCTTTTACTTACAACCTCTTGTCCCCCACACCACTCAATAAACAACTTAATAATTCTTTGTTCATATTTCTACTATCAAACATTTCCACTGTAGAACATCACCCAAATTAGCAAACTTTAGCTCTAATTATATGCCCAATGATAACCCTTCTCAATATCAACACTCTAAAGTCAAATTAGATATTCAAATTGGCTAATACTATCAATTTATTTAATCCTACAAACAACTTCACAAAATTTAAAGAATGAATAACAACAATTTCTTAAGAAACTCAAGCTTTACCAGCTTAAGGAACTTAAACTTTTATTCCCCTCAACGCAAAATGCCTTAGCTATAAATGGACATATCAAACTAATAAGAACTCAAATGGAAGATTCTTTCACACTATTACTCGCAAAAAAATTATGTAGAATACATAAAAATGACTGTAATGATTGCAAAATACCCGCTATTTATGATTTCCTCGTGGTGGACCTCCTAATAATCAACTAGTCATACATTGGTTATGTCAACATATTTTTTCCATGGCAAGCTTAATGGAATAGTTTCTAAGGCTCAATGTTAAGAATTCAAGGATCCACAACACCAATTCAATTTCTTACCCTAACGAAAACTTTAAATGAAATTAAGCAAAAATCTATTGTAAGTATTTATATTCATCTACGATAACTAGGATTCATTATCAATATTGTTAATCACTCCTTGATTTATAGACACAAGAAAACCAATACGTATATCCTAATATATTTGAATGACATTCATCTCACATTCAACAATTCCTTTAGCACTTTTGAGCTTCTTCAAAACCTAGCATCTCATATATCATCAGACTATCAGATCTCCCATCTGCAATGAATCTCATGTGTCAATACATGCATTCACTTCCCAATTTATCTCTTAGGTCCTCAAAAGATTGCTCAAATATTTAAAAGAGATGATAAATTATGGTATTTGAATTAACCATGGACAACTACTTTAACAGCTTATTCTAATTTATAATAAGTTGTTGAAACTCATAATAGAAAATTTAAAAATAGTTCACTAAATATTTCTTAGCAAAAATTTAGTTTCAGAGTGCGTAAATAAGCAATCTGTTATGAAATACTCCTTCACTAAAGCCTAATACCATAACTTCGATGTATACTTCAGGAATTGGATTTTTCACTTTTTCAGTAATACGTCTATATTAAGCAACATCTATTCTCTATTTATACCCAACAAATGTTTGTACTAAACACAACAAAATTGATTTTTCATACCATGTAAATGTGATAAAATCAAAGGGCATCTCCATTCACCATGTCATTTTTCACGATCAATTTGAAGATATCTTCACCAAAGACCTTTTCATGACATACTTTAGTTAGCAAATATGACATGTTGAGGATCCTCAATTTGGTCCTTCAATGTATAGATAAGCATATATTATGAGATAGAGATTTGAGGTGACAGAGTGGCTTAATAAATTTTTGTTTTAGCGTTGCACGAGATTCAACACATACTTAGGAGGGAGAAAATAATCAGTACCGACACAAGAAGTTTTTATGTGGAAAAAAACAGAAAGGGAAAAAATCATGGGGCATGACCCAGCTGAAGAAATCGCTATAAGTTGATGATTACAGATGTCTCTTGCTCACAGATGAGAAAGCGTTACAAAGTCTTCTTATTTATAGTGTTGATGCGCTAAAGTGCTTGTTATAATGAATAGATGGTGACCGATGGTAATCAACGGCAATCGGCAGGTGGTGGTTGACGGTGATCGACTGTTGTCAATAGCAGCAGTAAAAACATAAATTTGTCTGAATATATGTAGCACTTCCCACACAAGTCATCACAACCACTCATCTAAAATTATAAACTTTCTCTCAACCATTTATATAAAAACAATTTAGTTGTATTTAACTATATCCTATAAGTATGTCTCGGACGTGTGCTTGTGTGATATGGGTTTTAAACGAGTTGAATAGAGCTTGAGTTACGGTCAACTTGAGTTTGAGCTTGATTAAATAACCAAGTTCAAGCTCAGNGTGTTAGCTTGAGTATGGCTTGTTAGCTCATCAAGCTTAGCTCACAAGCCACATATCGAGTCGGCTTGAGCCAGCTCACTTACACTCCTGCTGTGTCAACATGATTTAGACATTTAAACTGCATTTTATAATTTCTTATATCGTATTAATTTTTTTTTTTCAAAATGAATATCTTCAATGGATTCCAGCCATGTACATCTATCATTTGTTCTCCTTTAATAGCGAGGAATTCCTCTTTAGCCAAACGTATGGCAAGGAACCCAAATTCTAAATTATTTTAAAACATCCCATGTGATTTAAGGAATAAAAAAAAATTCTTCCCTTTAGTTTTTATCATTAATCTTGTAATCAAATTTTTATATATATATAAAAAAGAATTATACTTAGAAACAATCTATTTAATTGAAAAGCTATGATATTTCATCTATTTCATCTCAAAACTAGAAAGTTGGATCCATTAGCCTTTAATCAATCCTTAAACATTTGATCATGCAGAGTAAATATCTCAAGGCCAAACAGATAAATAAAAAGCCAACCTTGTCGAAGAGCTCTCCGCCACGAGCATACTCCATGACAAAATAAATTTTGGTCTTGCTCGCCATCACCTCGTATAGCTGCACGACATGAGGGTGGCGCACCAGTCTCATAACCGAAATTTCTCTCTTTATTTGCTCGATCATCCCCACCCTCAACACTTTCTCCTTATCAATCACCTTCACAGCCACGCTCTGCCCGCTCTCCAAGCTCCGGCCGAAGTACACCTTCGCAAATGTCCCCTGCCCGAGCAGCCTCCCCATCTCATACCTCCGCATCAGTATCCAATTTCTCTTCTTCTCCGTCCCCTCTGAGGCTGCCATTGATGCAGTTGCCGGATATGCAGAAACACACGGAGTTGGGTTTGCTGAACGGCAATGAGGAAGAATGAGGTGGGCTTCACATTGTGGGCGGGGAAGGGAGGAGGAGTTTCGGTTCGGAGTAGATGGCTTTGGAATAAATGGTGATTTTGGTTCGGTTTGGTCAAAGATAGTATGGATGGTAGTTGTATGTGTATGAATTGCTATTTATGGGATTTGGGGTTTACTGATTTTTCCTCTTTTCTTACCTTTTTTTTTTTGAAGATTTATTTAATTTGAGGCAAAAAACTTATGAAAATATTGAACCGGCTTCTATATGCTCCCTCACACACTCCTATTATCAATGGTGAATAAAATGCTAATTATTCTAATTAAAAAGTGTTTAGGAAGACTAATTGGAGCTTATTTATTCGTAGCTCATTTCAGAGAATATATCATTAAATTTAATTTTATGATATATTATATATGCTTTGAAAATGATTGCTTTTCTAACATAATTGGTTGGGGTTGGTATGCTCTTTTTCTTGCAGTTTGAGGATTCGTTTTTTTGTTTGTTATTAATGTCTAGACATTCTAAGATTTTTCGAAACAGAAAAAATAGAATATTAATACATTCGGTTATGATAGTTTCGGTAAGTTTGCGTCCATTTTAATACATAGATGCACTTTTAGATATTTAAGTGTTAATCGATGATATAACTTTTGTTATGATCTTAATATGTAACATTGGTTTAATATTGATAAGGAAAATAAATAATAGGCTAGAGATTATGTTCGGATTTTGGACATAGAGTGTTAGGTATGGCTCATATACCATAAATGAGAAAGATGCTGGAGCAGAGGGGAGCCCACGAGCGAAGTGGATCAGAATGATCTATCTAATCGGGAGAGTTCTATTATGTGGGTTGAGGTGCGGGGACAGCGCCCCGCGGTTTGGTAAATGAGTAATTTAAGTAATTACATATTGTACTTCAGGGTTATATATATGTCATGCTTGTAACCCTAAGTGAGATTTTGAATCTTGAATTATGTACTCTTTTCTTGTTGTGAGATATGTACTTCCTGACATGTAAATGAGGCGCAAAGAACACAAGCAAACACAGATTGTTTACGTGGTTCGATCCAACTGGATCTACGTCAACGGAAGGGAATCAATCAAATAGTTCACTAAGGCAAAAGAAATGGAGAATACATAGCTTATACATAGAGATGAGCCATCATCTTCCTTCTATGGCCTCCCTCTCAAGCGACACATTGATACAAGACCTCAAGATGCTCTCCTCCTCTCTAGCTCTCTAGTTATTCTCTCCTCCTTTGTGGTAGTTTAAGATCTATTTCGTTGCTCTCCTAGGCCTCACACTCTCTCTATTTATAGAAGCAAGAGAGTGGTAGTTGGGAGGTAGGTAAGAGGTAGATGAGCGGTAGGTGAGCGGTAGGTGAGATGTGGTAGGTGGAGGTGTCACATTACAAAATTGTTCTTTTAACTTAGTTCATTAATTGGGGGTCAAAATAACATTTCTGAATATTGAAAAAAGAAGTCGCCGCTCTGCTATCGAGAACGTAGGCATCTTTGTCGAACCTCGTAAATCTCTGTGTGTTCTTCTGGATTTGTGTCGATTCTTATTTTTCTTCGCCTTAATTTCTCAACATAGAGTTACATCCAAACTCAAATTTGTTCCTTCGAGCTTGCATTTTAGAACCATAAAAAACATAAATACGAAGGCGCCCGACCCAGTTCGAAGAGACGGCGACTCACTGCCCGACCCGACACGAAATTTGAAATTCATAATAATGAGTCGATTCAAATATCGTGAGTCGAGACAACCTACATTCTTCCTTTTGCATTCTAGGGTTTTTTATTAGGTTTTCTATGCAGCACTTTGAGCGGCATGTGCAAAGAATGCCCTGACTTTCTCGCCATGCTCTTTGAAAGCCCGCCACAGATTCTGCCGAAGCGCATTGGACACCACTTCATCGAGGATGTGGACTGCTTCGAGTGGACGTAGTGTCACATATTTACGTATGGAGCCCTTACGCAGAGCTGCGTACGAGCTTACTGAATTTTTTAATTCAAACCCCTGGTATCTTCTGCCTACCCTCGATTTTCTTCAGAGCCTTGGTAGGCTTTCCCATGCCATTTCCTCATTCCCAATAGCTACTTACCACCTTCTGGATTAAAGACTTTGCTAATCTTGAATAAACCTAATCCTACACATTCACTATTCTATCTGCTCAAATTGAGAAAAATATTATGAACATGTCAAGTTGTGGGAAACAATGTATCATGTTATGGTAAGCTTAGTTATTTTATTCCATATGTATTTAACTTTTTCAGTTCAATTGGCAGAAATTTATCAAGACAATATTAAACCCCTCTTTTTTGTTTGAAAATAATTTATTATGCCATTTTAAATTTATTTTGGTTCATGTAGAGTTCGTAATTTTATATTTTTTTGGTTGAATAATATTAATATATTTTAAGTGTAAATTGTTATTTTTCAAGAAAAATCACACTTAATCCTTTTTGTTTTAATTTAAAATAATTTATTATACTGTTTTAATTTTTTTGTCCCTATAAAGCTGATTTTTTTCATTTTCTTTGACACAACATCATGAGTATATTTTGATTGTATGTCCTTATTTTTAAAGAACAATCTCATCTAATCATTTTGTTTTGTTCAAAAATAATTTATGATGCTACTTTGAATGTATATTTGGTCTGTTTGGGGCAGCTTCTGCGTTTCATAATAAGTTCTGCGTTTCAGGATAAGCAGTTTATCCTGAAACACGAACTACTGCATGCGTTTAGTATAAAAAACCCAATTGCGGCAGACAACATTTTCAAAAACGCCTTCGCACTTATAAGCTGCCCCAAACAAACCCCTAATTTATAAGAAAAATCTCATTTAATTCTTTTATTTAAATTAAAAATAATTTTTTTTTTTTTGCTAATATAAGGTTATTCTTGTCCATTTAGAATTCATTATTTCATGCCCTTTAGGAGAATAAAATAATTGCACTTTCAATTTACATCCTTATTTTTCAAGAAAAACCTCATCTAATCAATATATTTTGTTTTGAAATAATTTTTTAGACTGTTTAATGTGTTTTTTTGCCCATGTTAAGTTGATTTCTTTTGTCATTTAGTAGAACAATATGAGTGTACTTTAATTGTATTTTGAGTATACATTTTTATTATCCAAGAAAAATCTCATCAGATTCTCTAAAAGAAAATGTCCAATTAGCGTCGGACATTTCTGATGCTAGTAGAGCATTTTTTCGATGCTAAGCCCATTTGGCGTCGAATTAGTGTCAAAATAATTTTGACGTTAAAATGGGTGTTGCGAATTAATTTTTGTTTGACCTTTGTGTCCAACTACATTTGCATTGAAAAATTATGTTACTATAAATTTAGGGCAAAAGAATGACCGATATTAGCTCAACGATGCCTTAACATCAAACCAAGCCGACACTAGTTAGCGTCGACATGGGTGGATGCTAATTAGTGTCGACCATATCAAATGCNGAAGAACCACATAAATAGCCTGGAAGATGTGAGGATTTAGGTTATGATGAACGACAACCTCAGAACCCTAAGACGAGTTAGGGCTTAGATTGTACAACAGAGCTGTACAAATGCTTAAAAATGAGGTGAGGATTTATGTTGCATAAGCAAACAACCTCGAAGTCCTATGGTTTGGTTGTTTAATTATAAGGAAGGAAATTGATTTAGTTGTGGAAGACAAGTTTTGCTATTGAAGATGGTCGTACTGCCCACCATGCTGGCTCCAAGCTCCTCGTCGTGGTGAGTTTAAGTTTTCTAGTGTGTCAGGTTATAATGTCAAATCAGAAGGCCCTATGGTTGTAGTTATTTAAAAATTTATGGGGGCATATTAAAGTTGATTAGAACTACACTGGTTAGGATCCTACGGTTCCCTTGTTCCGCTACCACTATTTTCTATTTGATTTACTTAGTCCAAATGAATTTACTAAACTCAACTTAATGAGTTCCATACTTTCATTTAGACTGTGGGAAGCCTCGTTAGCAATTGTAGGTTACCTCCTTCGAGGGATTCCCGATCACCCGATAGAGACGTCTTAATTTAGTTGTAGTTGTTGTTTTTGTGATATTTGTGATTAAATTTGGAGTTGTCTTACATTTTGAATGTTGTGGAGGTGATTTTTATCTTGGTTGATTTTAGTTTTGGTTTTGATTTTAGTTTTGCGGCTATCCTAGCATTTTTATTTTCATGCAGTGTGACATCGTTGTTTAGCATGCAAGTTCGTATTTTGGTTATACATGCAAGTAAGTATAGTAACGTACTAAAAAAAGTACAGGAAACTAAACATGTAGGTATATAAATCATAATAAAAGCATACATGGATGGTTTTCCCATTCCACCACCTGAAACTCAAAATGCATGTAAGGGCATTTTATGTAAAGCGGGAAAAATAAGGCTCCTAGATTATATCTTGACGAGCCCTTATTGGTTTGATTAATGGTAATTTTACTAAGCAAAACATATCAAGTTTAGTAGACCTCCGAGGTATCCAACAGGTCAGGAGAAAAAGGCAGGTCCATGCTTTCCCCTCACCGCCTGGTGAAAAGTCTTGAGCTCATTTAAACTTATTATGTTACTTAATAATCCATCTTGTAAATATTTCTAGTGTTCAATGAACAGTGATGTTTCAATTATCCCTAGCAGTAGGGTCATTATCATTTATCATTCAATTTGAGAATTATGCAAGCGAAGACCCTTAAAAGGGCAAGTTAGTGTTATTAAGACACTTGACCAATTTTTGTTTTAACTTGGGCTTGTAGTGTTTAATTTCTAGTTACATTCACTTTTCTAATCCTCATTTAATTAAATTTGATTTAGCTTAGGTCTATACTAAGCCCTTAAGATCCTCGTGGATGTCTTAGTCAACTTGAAAGAAATTAAATTTTAAGTGATAATAATTCACCATAAAAAAATTTGAATGTCACTTGAACATCAAATATGGGTATTAAATTAGTGAGTTATTAACACCCAAAACTATACCCCTAAATCATTTAATTTGGTAGACCCCCAAATTTTAATCGTTTAGGAAATTTCAAATTTATCCTTTAATTGGAAAAAGTGAGATTGGTTTCTACCAATTAATCCCTTGTATTTCAATCATCCAAATATGTTAATTAAGATCAAAGGTTGCCAATTTCCCTTTCTTGAATTAAGCCTAAATGTTAATTAAGGCTAAATTTTTAAAATTACACTTTTGCCCCTAAGGCTCTATCACTTTCATAATTCATCAAATTTAATTCAAATGACTTTAGAATTTTCATCCCAACTTACTCATGGGTCAATTAAGACATCAGAGGAGAAAATGTGGTTTTTCAAATTTTAATTTAATTTATATATTTATTTATATGCAAGAATGAGATTTTTCAAAGAAAATTTCATAACTTGACCAAAGCAAAGCCTAATCACTTGAAATTTTTATTGGAGGTAGACTTAGACCAGAGAAACACTTGGGACAAATGTCATGATTTTTTGAGTTTATTTGAATTAATAAAATAATTTTAAGTTTTGGAGTATTAATTAGTTATAAAATATTTTAAATGTGGAAAATTAAGTTTTACATTTTTATTAAATCTCTTTGAGGTTAAGGAACCCAGAGGAACAAATTTTATATTTTTTAAAATTTTCTTTGAATTATTAGAATTATTTAAGTGAAAATCTATTTTTTAGCCTTTAAAAATTATTTTAAGCTTTAAAATTCAATATCTTCACTTAGAAAATTAGGAAAAATATTCTAATTGTTCCTAAGTGATTAGGAAAAAAATTAAAACATTTTCATGAATTTTATCAATTTTGTGATTTTTATTAATTTTTAATTACTTAAATATTTAAAATAAGCTTAAAAAAGAAAATTTTATTTTATTTACAATTTTATTTTTAGAAAATTTCTCTGATCACAAAGAACTCCCAAAACTAATTCTTATGATTTTTTGAGTTATATTTTAATTATTAAAAATCATTTTAGTATCAAAAATGTCATTTAACTTAGAAAATCAGTTTGAGTCATCAAATGAGCTCCACATATTTTGAAAATTTTATGGAGAGTTCTCTGAACTTTAAATCACAGTGAAGATTTAAAATTAAGTCATTTAAATGTTTATTTTTCCCAAATTAATTTTTTTTGTGTTTTAGGGTTTTGTGAGATTTAAGTGTGTTCTTAATGACTTGACTCATGAAAGTTTTTTCAAAGGGTTCTCTGGTCACAATAAGCCTTTAGATGGGCAATACATTACGTCACCTGAGGGTCGACCCCCTCAACGTGGTGAAGGAAAGGCAGCAGCACTTCAGAGCATCGATGATCCTCAACAGGCAGACGACTGACTAAAAGGAGGTAATGTGGTCGGTTGGATAATTCCAACCTTTATAGGAATTGAGCGATGGTACAATAAAATTCTCGATGGGTTCAGTGGCTAATATCTACCAAAAGAATGCCTTCTTTAACTGGTGATGGGCCTCAGTGTACCTGAACGGTTATCTATCCATCAACACAGATCCATGGTTGTCTTACAACTAGGGATGTATTGCTTTTTCTTTGGGCAATAGTGCCCTCCGATCGTTGGGTTTTGATTCCTCCTGGGGGTTTGGTTCCCTTCTCCTTACTACCACTTTCCTGGCGGAATCTAACATTTAGCCCAACATCTGGTCTCTTAGCTCCTGGATCTTTTGTTGTACAAATTTCCTGGTGCATTCCATGTTCACTGCATCTCCTTAGTAGGTTTCTTCTCCATGATTTGCTCCTTTTTTGTTGGAGGCATGATCCATGCCCACCGCACTTTCCAGGAGATTGGATCTAAATTTATTATGTGAATCACACCTAAGGAATTGAGTACAAAGAACTAGGAGACACTGAAAGCACGAAAATGAATAGTAGAGTGAAAGGTTTGTGTAATATTTTATTCATAAAATGATCCTCTATTTATAAACAAATGGAAAATAACACATGAAGTTATATTGATACCCTTACTTAAAGTAGGGACTGTACAAACTATTCTAGGTATTTTACTTTTGTGGGCCGATAGCCTTACTTTTCTCATGATCAACTGACTGAACTAAATAGGGTTCGTCGATCATGTTGGTCGGATGTACAATTCAGTGTCATCGGGTGTAATGTTGTCGGTGGGCTTGCTAACAGCGGGTCGGTAGGACAGAACTAATGGCCTGAGTTTTTGACCCTCGACCTCCACCAAAGAGTTTCTACCGACAGGGTAAAACTAGGTCATCAGTTAACAGGTAAATCACCTTAATCCAACGAGCAACATTCCTTCAAAAGAGAGAATCCTGATGGGATGGGTGAGACTTGTACACTTTTGGTGGCATTTGGGGGAGACAACTAAGTGATCTTGGTATGACAGTCATGGGGGCCAGCTCTCCTTCAGCCCGACTTCATTGTAGTGGCAGACTTGGACAATTCTTCGCCTGTTGGTTTATGTGTCACTCAGGCTAATATAACCTTGACCGCCCTGGTGACTTAGGCGGTCTCAAATTTACTATATCCAGTTGGATATCTATTCGCTAATCCGTCTTTTGCTGGGCCCTCTTGATATTAAGGTCTTTCTCTTTAGATCATTAGATCTCCTTAAGATTCATGCCCACATATTTTTCATGTACACATAAAACAAAACTAGGAACCTTCTTTATAAAATTCTCAAATTCTCACTGAAATATCAAAATTCATATTAAACCCCCCCCCCAACTCATATTTTTTTCTTTTTTTATCAAATTCTCAATATCAATCATAAATGCATTCATTCCATGGTTCTAAAACATCACCTACGTGTCAATTTTATAGAAAGCAACCTTTCAAATGATATGAATGTAATTATCTCCAATATATATATATATATATATATAATATCAATTACATGATGTATCACAGACATCATTTTTATACGCAATACTTAATTAAAGAAAAAAATAGAGGCATGTACATACATACCACCCAATTCTTATGTATTTACATATTTAACACTTAAATTTTGATTCTTACAATCATACCATTCAAATTTTTACTCACAAAAAAATTATCACTGTTTTAAAAGTTAAATATATTTTCATGCAACCACATATATATTTATATATAAATTAAAATTTAAACCACATATATATTTATATATAAATTAAAATTTAGGTGGTAGTTATGTAAATACATACGCATCTAAATCTTCCAAAATAATATGGTCCATCTAAACAGCAGAGCGAAACCTCCATAAACAGCTCTGGCCTCCTCTGTCACTCATTCCAATGAAGCAGCGATCGGCGGGCTGCTCGCAGTGGCGCCGGAGAGCTCGTCGGAGTGTTTCTGCTGCTCAACACCTCCACCACCCTGTTGCCACGTCCAAACAATATCCTGCAACGATGGCTTCAAACCTCGATCACAGAACTGCTGGTACTCAATCGTATCCCCCGCCGATTTCTTCACTTCCACAAAATGAAACGAAGGCGTTACTTCAAATATTTCCGCATCTATCGCCAACTGCCCTTTTCTTCCTTCCTTCTTCCCCTGCAATTTCACCTTCCCGTCCTTCTTCCTCACCATAAAACTCTCCATCTCTGCAATCTTCTCGAATCTGGACACAATCGCCTCCGGTGGCTTCTGCGTCGTAAACCTAGCCTCTGCTGCCGTCGGCCGGTTCCCACACCCCTCAAACAACCCTGACAAATCAAAACCCTTCGACAACGATATGATATCAAACGCATTTAAACTCACCGGCCTCGTCGCAAAAACAGCGTCGACATCGTCGACGATGCCCGCCGGGTCGTCGTGAGCTTCGATTGGCTTAAACCCCTTCTTAAACCAGGGGGATTCGACGAGTTTAGGGATTTTGATGCGGGTATTAGGGTTAGGGTCAAGGAGGCGGGCGATTAGCTTGCGGACATCGGGAGGGAACCAATTTGGGCATCGGAACTCGGCTTTGGAGATTTTGCGGTACATTTCGATGAGATTGGAGTCGTTAAAAGGGAGGAAGCCGGCGAGGAGGACGAAGAGGACGACACCACAGGACCAGATGTCGGCTTTAGCGCCATCGTAGCCGCGTTTCTTTACGACTTCGGGGGCGACGTAAGCGGGGGTGCCGCAGGTGGTGTGGAGGAGGCCGTCGTGGCGGCGCGTGTGAGCGAGGGCGCTGAGGCCGAAGTCGGTGATTTTGAGGTCGCCATTTTCGTCGAGGAGAAGGTTTTCGGGTTTTAGGTCACGGTGGTAGACGCCGCGGCTGTGGCAGAAATCGACGGCGCTGATTAGTTGTTGGAAGTAGCGTCGTGCTGCGTCTTCCTTGAGCCGACCGCGGGCGATCTGATAGAAATTTATGATCATTAGGAAAAAAAAAAATTATAAAATAAATTATATTTTGCACTTATAATTCAACTCTATTTATCTAAAAAATGGCATGGNTTATAAAATAAATTATATTTTGCACTTATAATTCAACTCTATTTATCTAAAAAATGGCATGGCAGGCTCATGGAGATCAGCACTTGTGTTTGTTGGAAAAAATGTATTTTTTAAGACGTTCTATATCATGAAAAATTCTATATTATATCATTTATCTTTAATATTACATTAAAATATAAGTTGTTAGTGAAACAATCTATTAAAATTATTTTATTATATATAAAAATATTTATGAGTTATTGTCTTATAATTCTTTTTAAAATAAGCAATTTTTAGTAAATATCTTCAAAATTGATGGCCATATAAAATTATGACAAAAAAAAAAAAAAAAAAAA
>JXCR01052190.1:0-34339 GCA_002079205.1 Phalaenopsis hybrid cultivar
TTTGAGCTGCTGGATGCTACTTTTAATGGAATCATGAATTTTAAGTGGTCCATTTAGCACGAACACATTAATTGTGAATCCTCAATTTTTGTGTTTTTTTCCCTCAACTTAGATCTCCACTGTTTCTGATAAGAATGCAAATTTTCTGGTTAGCAGTGCATACCAATGGGAAGAAATCTTTTGTTAATATCAATCTTTAAATTTGTAGGATGTGATCCCATTATTTATGTTAGAAGTTATTAGTGTTCAATTATTTCCTTTCCATATATTTCCTAGTGTATGTATTTCCTTGTTTATGTATTTCCTAGTTTATATCTATCCTTGTTTAAGTATTTTCCATTTTATGTTTTTCCTATTTCATAACTTTTGTATCCTATATTTATCTTCCTTTTGATATCAATAAAATTATCCTGTTGAATTCAAACATGGTATCAGAGCCAATGGATCTTACTCCAGCCATCAGGGTTCTTCTTTAGCCACCATAATTTTCACTTGTTGGCCTTTAGCAATTGGTCCTTCCCTTTTCCCGCAACCGACACCCTTTCCTGATGCCAGAAATCTTCCAAGAAATGACATAGATGGCACCAATACTCAGTCTCCTAGTTATAATTTTTCTCTTTCTACTGCATGTCCTATTATGCTTCTATATTGTTTTTTGGGTCATCCCTATTTTTATTGTTTAAATTATTTGTACTCCTTGATGTTTATTGATAAGAGTCTATCTTTTTTTAAATGTGAAATTTTTCAGTCAGCTAAACATCAACGTGTCATATCCACCTCATTCTTACACTTTTTCCTCTCCATTTTCATTTATTCATTGTGATTTATGGAGACCTTTTCGAACTGCGAGCTACTGCAATAAAATGTAGTTTCTTACTTTAATTCATGACTACACTCAAATATCTTAAGTCTATATTTTAAAAGATAAATCTGAAGTTGCGGTCATTTTTAAAAATTTTCACTTTTTTATTTTAACTCATATCAAAACAAATATTCAAGTCCTTCGGAGGGAAAATGATCAGGAATACTTTAACTCTATATTGGGAGAATTCTTAGTGAGTAAGGGCATCCTCTATCTTAGTTCATGTACGAATACCTCTTAACAAAACATGGTAGCAGAGAGGAAAAATAGACATTTTCTTGAAGTTACTTGTTCAATTATGTTTCAAACCAATATCTTTAAACGATTTTGGAATGATGTTATCCTCACTGCCAACTAGCTCATCAATAGAGTTCCCAAAAAATTTCACAAATCTTGAACCCCATTATTTGTCATAATGTCTTGTTTTCCTACCAATCGATCATTCTCTACGTTAGACCCCAAAATATTTGGGTGCACGACCTTTGCCCGAAACATAAACCAAACTCGTAATAAACTTGATCCCTGCTTAATCAAATCTTTGTCTTCCTTGGCTATTTCTCCAATAAAAAAAGGATACTAGTGTTTGGATCCTTCCACTAAGAAAATCTTTGTTAGTGCTGGTGTCTTTATTTTTTTTTGTTGAAAATGTCCCATTTTTCTCTAACAATATCTCAAGTGAGGAAGAGCTTGATTTTTTGGAAAACGGTTACTCTTTCGACTAGGTTAGACATTCCTCCTATGTCCACGGTGTCCAGTGCACCTTTTGCACCGATGGATTCGCCCACAAATAGGCCAACATCACGACCACCTTCTTGAGCATTTTGCTTCGCTGCAGATCTTGGAATCTGCTTTGACCGAAATCCCTGGAAAGATGCATTCGCCGCCTATGGGGTCACTCCTGATCTGAGTGAAAATATAAATCTTCCTATTGACGTATGAAAACATATATCGATGGAAACTCTATTTCCTATGGTGAAATACGTCTTGTTCCACAACGTTTCTCCTACCTACGAAGTATTTGCTACTTCTATGATGGATCGTTGTCTCCCATCCACTATAGAAGCTGCTTTGGCTGACCCGTCCTGGAAGGCTGCTGTCATGGACAAGATGAATGCTCTTCGGCGCAATCATACTTAGGATTTGATCGATCTTCCTTAGTTTAAGAAAGCGGTGACGGTGGATCTTCAAGACCAAGTTTAAATCCGATGGTTCTTTTGAACGAAACAGAGCACGGTTGGTTGACAAATGATATTCTCAGACTTATAGAGTAGACCATGAAGAGACATTCACTCCAGTTGCTAAACTCAATACCATTCGTGTCTTATTATCACTAGTCGTGAATTTGGATTGACTCTTACTTCAGCTAGACGTCAAAAATGTTTTTTTTTATGATGATTTTGTTGAGGATTTTTATATATCTCTTTTTCTGGGATTTAACTCGATTTTTTTCCGTGGACTAGTTTGCCATTTGCGAAAGTCCCTTCATAGAATGAATCAATCCCCACGGGTCTGGTTTGACAAGTTCACACAAATTTTAGTGGGCCATGAGTTCTTTCAGGCCCAATCTGATCATACACTATTTTTTTGGCATTCTTCCAGTGGTTGTATTGCCATCCTCATCGTCTATGTCGACGACATTGTGCTCACAAGTAATGATCTGTCAGCCTTGGAGTCACTTAAAAGCATCCTCTTATATCTTTTGAAATGAAAGACTTGGGGTCTTCTATTCAATATTTCTTAGGCATGAAAGTAGCTCGATCCTCTTAGGGCATTTGTCTTTCTCAGCACAGATATATGACAAACCTATTGACCGAGACCAACTTTCTCCTATGCAAACTGGTTGCTGGCCCAATAAAACCAAACTAGAAAGTATTGGATGTTCCCATTGTTTGTTCCAGTGAACAAAACCTACTACCAACGCGTTGTGGGTAAGATCATCTATCTCGCCCATATTCTCCCGGACATTTCTCATGCCATGGGTATCATCAGTCAGTTTATGCATGACCCTTATGAGCATCATTTCACCGTTGTTTATCGAATCTTGGGAACATTAGACTCAGATTTGTTATTCACTCATCACAACTCCCACTCTATTGCGGTTTATACAGATGCTATTGGGCCCAAGTCCATCCATGATAGACGTTCTGCCTCAGGTTATTGCTCCTTTGTATGAGAGAATCTTGTCACTTGGAAAAATAAAAACAGTCTGTGGTTGCCCGCCGAAATATTTTGGCTAGCACAGTTACTTATGATCTACGTTTAAGGTTTGTCTTAGGGTCCATTTGACACAGCTTTCTACTTTACGTTTTAGACTGCAACTACAATTTTGTTTTAGCAACTATCTTGTTGATGCTTTCTAAAAAAAAATGATTAGGGGTTATTTTTTGCAATCAGATCTGTTTAAGTGTGGTGGCTGCAAAAAAGTTACTATTGAGCATCATAGAAAAAATAAATATTTATAATTCACACTACAACTTTTTAAGAAGTTATTTTTCTTGTCACATCCCTACAACCATATGTATAAAAAACTGCGGCCATCTCAAATTGACTCTTACTCTATCAAATTTTGTTATGAACTGATGCACCTCTCCTTTTGTAGGAACTCAATTGGTGAACACAACAGTTGGTATAAAAGAATTCGTTCAAAATGAATTCACAAAAGTACAGGATGAAATTATATTTCCAAACAAGCAGCTTTTCCAGAAGACAATTAATGCTGCTGATTTCCTATGGGCGTTTGGAATACTAAGATCAAGGGCATTTTCAGGCCTTCGTGGAGATAAGCTTGCTCTAATTCCATTAGCTGATCTTGTAAGAACCCATGCATAAAGATTTATTGAATAGATTAAAATATCTAATCAATGTTTCATACATGTTAGTTCTTTCGATGATTATTTGATGTTGTTGATCAGATTAATCATAATTCTAGCATTAATTCAGAAGAGAGCTGTTGGGAGATCAAAGGAAAGGGAGTATTTTCCCGTCAACTTGTATTTTCATTGCGTACGCCTGTGTCTGTCAATGCTGGTGAACAGGTAAATTTCAACTGTACCTATTTTTTTCTGATTAATCAGTTTTTTTTTTTTTTTGTCTTTGATGATAGACATGCGTAGTCCTTGCTGGTGATTTAGTTGATAGATATTGCGATTTCATTATTTAATTGCATGAAAGCAGAATTTGTCCATCTAGCACTTATTTGGATTATTTGTTATTTTTATTTTTATTTTGAGCGAATTTAGTCATAAACTCATGTGCTTATTTGTTCGCAATAAGTTTCAAATTCAAAACTTTATAGTTGGAGCAAAAGAATCCAATAACAGGTTAAGGTGGGTTGTGTTAGCACTTATTTTATATTAAGAGAAAAGTATCAAAATAGTCCTACGACTCTTTGCAAGTTGTAATTTTAACACAATATTTTATAAAAATGTCAATATAGTCACCAGACTCTTTTAATATGGACTAAAATGATATCCATAGGACTATCTCAACTTTAATTTAAAGAATCTTAAGTCTAATTTGACACTTTTATAGACTCTAGGATTTAAATGGCCAAATGTAAAGAGCCAGAGGACTATTTTGACACTTTACTCTTGACATTAATACAGTAGTTTAATGAAAATTTTGCATTGAAAGCTTGCTGAGCTCAACTTGACAATATGTGCCACATCTGAAATGGAATAATTAACACATAAGGATTCCAAAACCTAACCCTTATAGATTTTGCTTTAATGATTCTACAAATTTCTAAATATAAGCAATAGGAGTTATAATAACAGCACTTTTCACAGTTATAGCTGAACGCATTATGATGTAACTTTGCTTGCAATCATTATTCTCCTTCATTAAGATTTTTTATTGAATTCTTATCTTTTTGAGAAAAGTGTCAAAATGATCCTCTAAATTTTTGTTGGGAGTCATTTTACCTTAGTCTATAAAAGGTTCACTTTAGTCTCCATGCACTTTTAATATGGGCTGAAATAGTCCACCTTGGAAACTATTTCAACACATATTAAAGGAGTCTAGGGATTAATTTGGCACCTTTATGGACTCTGGGACTAAAATCACTCAATGTAAATATTTGGGCTATCCTTTTTATATGTTTATGAGTTCTTATAAGACATAAATTATCCATATCAGGTTTACATACAATATGATCAAGAGAAAAGCAATGCTGAGCTAGCACTAGACTATGGCTTCATAGAACCAAACAACAAGAGCCGCCATGTTTATACAATGACATTACAGATCTCTGAATCTGATCCCTTTTATGAAGACAAGTTGGATATTGCAGAGCTAAATGGCTTAGGGGAAACTGCATATTTTGATGTTATGCTTGACCTTCCCCTTCCTCCATTGATGCTTCCATATTTAAGGCTGGTAGCTCTTGGAGGAACAGATGCCTTCCTTTTGGAGTCTCTTTTTAGAAACTCAGTTTGGGGTCATCTGGAGTTACCCGTTAGTCATGCCAATGAGGAGACGATTTGCCGTGTGGTTCGCAATGCATGTAGTTCTGCCCTCTCATGTTATCACACGGCAGTCGAAGAGGTAAACTGTGTTTCTTTTTTGTGCGAGTTTTAAGGAAATTTTGCATACCATGCATTCTAGATTATAAGCTACTGTTAAAGCTTTTCTTTGGTTTATAGGATATTACAGTGGCTAGAGAATAGTGAATGATTTTTTAGGTGCATTTAGTACATTTCTCACACCTAGACTTTTATATTTACACTTATAACACTCAATTCTTTAATATCACATAAAAAATAACATTATTATTACTTTTAAAATGTAATGCATGTAAATATTAAAGTATAGCTGTGAGATATGTAAATGCATAACAATTGTGTGCTACTTATGTAAATTTCCTTTTATTTATTTATTTATGCAAGGGCATTGAGAAAAAAAAAAGGGCTTACTATTATAATTTTAAGGGGCGTTTACATAAAATTCCACATAATTCTTGTGTTTAGATAGCTAACACCTAAACATTCATATTTACATGCATAATGTTCTAATCTTTAACATGACATCAAAATCACCATCACCATCTTTTTAAATAAAAAATGCATTTTTGCATACATAGGTTCTAAATTGTTATAGCGTAAATATCAAACTTTGGATGTTAGATACGTAAATACATAAGCATTGAGTAGTATGTATGTAAATTTCCCTAATTTTAATTACTCAAAATGTAAAACCTACAGAAAAAGAAAGAGGATGATCAGAAATTGATGACCTCTTCAAATTGTCTCTGAGTCTTGGATATCCTATGGTGATTTATTGTATTATGAACAATGGTGACATTTAAGTTTTATATTACGTTTAACGCATAAATCTGATTTTTTGTCAATTTAATTTAAATAGTTCTAGTTCAAGAAAAGCTTGGTGACTTTCTTTCCAGCAAATGATACCTTTTTTTTTTTAACTTCCATGAATGTGTATGCTTCATCTCTCTTCTAATGTTGGCTTCATAGTTAATTGAATCCTAGTTCAATTTTTTGTCTTTTTTATGTGCAAATAAAAAGGGACATTTACATACATACCATCCTATTCCTTTGTATTTACATACCAAACATCTAAACTCTGTTTTTTACATTTTTACCACCAAATCTTTCATATCACATACAAAATGCCACAACTTCAACTTTGCTTTGGTAAGATGGTGTATATGTATAAGTTTTAAGTTTAGGTATTAGATATGTAANGTATATATATATATATATATATATGTATATATATATATGCTTTGATTTCTCATTCTCTCATTATGTTATAATTGGATTTTGGTCTTTGCATTATAAAAATCAAACTCATACTTTTTTTTCAAAATTCTTGTGAACCTAAACAGAGCTACATCGCGGTTTGGTTGGGTCAGTATTACCTATTGGCTGTTTCGATTTAAAATGTTTTCTAAAATGTATTAACCGATTCATCAAAGCTGATTGAATGCACACTCCTGGCCATAGTGATAGCCATTCAAAAGCCCACAAATTCACGTGAGAGCAAAAGTTAAAAATTGTCCACGTTGAAAGTGAAACAATAATTGAGTGCTTGGTAGTGATCTTTACCTATTCAATTATGCTTTTTCATATAATGGGTGTTTGTCTACCATTTTTAGGCTTTATCTGAACCCCCCTTATGCCCCATCCTTCTAACAATTTGATTTTTAAGGTTTTAGAATATTATTAAGTTCTGTAGAGAGAGGTGAAAATAAAAGCTTGTGGTTACTCATGAGCTGTTGGATGCTACTTTTAATGGAATCATGAATTTTAAGTGGACCATTTAGCAGGAACACATTAATTGTGAATCCTTAATTTTTGTGTTTTTTCCCCTCAACTTAGATCTCCACTGTTTCTGATAAGAATGCAATTTTTCTGGTTAGTAGTGCATACCAATGGGAAGAAATCTTTTGTTAATATCAATCTTTAAATTTGTAGGATGTGATCCCATTATTTATGTTAGAAGTTATTAGTGTTTATTTCTTTCCTTTTCATATATTTCCTAGTGTATGTATTTCCTTGTTTATGTATTTCCTAGTTTATATCTATCCTTGTTTAAGTATTTTCTATTTTGTCTTTCCTATTTCATAACTTTTGTATCCTATATTTATCTCCCTTTTGATATCAATAAAATTTTCCTATTGAATTCGAACATGGTATCAGAGCTAATGGATCTTACTCCAGCCGTCAGGGTTCTTCTTCAGCCATCGAAATTGTAACTCGCTGGCCTTTAGCAATTGGTCCTTCCCTTGTCCCGCAACCGACACCCTTTCCTGATGACAGAAATCTTCCAAGAAATGACATAGATGGCACCAATACTTAGTCTCCTAGTTATAATTTTTCTCTTTCTACTGCATGTCCTATTATGCTTCTATATTGTCTTTTGGGTCATCCCTATTTTTATTGTTTTAATTATTTGTACACCTTGATGTTTATTGATAAAAGCCTATCTTTTTTTAAATGTGAAATTTGTCAGTTAGCTAAACTTCAACGTGTCATATCCACCTCATTCTTACACTTTTTGCTCTTTATTTTCATTTATTCATTGTGATTTATGGGGACCCTCTCGAACTCCGAGCTACTACAATAAAATG
This sequence comes from Phalaenopsis hybrid cultivar, assembly GCA_002079205.1. Lineage (NCBI taxonomy): Eukaryota > Viridiplantae > Streptophyta > Magnoliopsida > Asparagales > Orchidaceae > Phalaenopsis > Phalaenopsis hybrid cultivar. Next base: position 7,953 of record JXCR01052190.1, read on the forward strand.
TATTTTCTTACTTTAATTGATGACCACACTCAAATGTCTTAGGTCTATATTTTAAAAGATAAATCTGAAGCTGCAGTCATTTTTAAAAAGTTTCACTTTCTTATTTTAACTCATATCAAAACAAATATTCAAGTCCTTCGGGCTGAAAATTATCAGGAATACTTTAACTCTATATTGGAAGAATTCTTATTGAGTAAGGATATCCTCTATCATAGTTCATGTACGAATACCTCTTAACAGAACAAGGTAGAGAGAGGAAAAATATGCATTTTCTTGAAGTTACTTGTTCAATTATGTTTCAAACCAATATCTTTAAACGGTTTTGGAATAATGTCATCCTCACTGCCAACTAGCTCATCAATAGAGTTCCAAAAAAAAATCACAAATCTTGAACCCCATTATTTGTCATAATGTCTTGTTTTCCTACCAATCGTTCATTCTCTAGGTTAGACCCCAAAACATTTGGGTGCACGACCTTTGTCCGAAACATAAACCCAACTCGTAGTAAACTTGATCCCTGCTTAATCAAACGTGTCTTCCTTGGCTATTTCTCCAATAAAAAAGGATATTGGTGTTTGGATCCTTCGACTAATAAAATCTTTGTTAGTGCTGGCGTTTTTTTTTTTTGAAAATGTCCCATTTTTCTCTAACAGTATCTCAAGTGAGGAAGAGCTTGATTTTTTGGAAACGGTTTCTCTTTCGACTAGGTTAGACATTCCTCCTATGACCACGGTGTCCAGTGCACCTTCAGCACCGATGGATTCACCCACAAATAGGCCAACATCACGACCACCTTCTTGAGCCTTCTGCTTCGCTGCAGGTCTTGGAATCTGCTTTGACCGAAATTCCTGGAAAGATGCATTCGTCGCCTATGGGGACACTCCTGACTTGAGTGAAAATATAAATCTCAGATTGAGGTATGCAAACATATAACGTTGGAAACTCTATTTCCTGTGGTGAAATACGTCTCGTTCCACAACGTTTCTCCTACCTACGAAGTATTTGCTACTTCTATGATGGATCGTTGTCTCCTATCCACTATAGAAGCTGCTTTGGTTGACCCGTCCTGGGAGGCTGCTGTCATGGACGAAATGAATGTTCTTCGGCGCAACCATACTTAGGATTTGGTTGATCTTCCCTGGGTTAAGAAAGCGGTGGGGTGACGGTGGATCTTCAACATCAAGTTTAACTCTAATGGTTCTTTTGAACGCAAGAGAGCACGGTTGGTTGACAAAGGATATTCTTAGACTTATAGAGTTGACCATGAAGAGACATTCACTCCAGTTGCTAAACTCAATACCATTCGGGTCTTATTATCACTAGTCGTGAATCTGGATTGGATCTTACTTCAGTTAGACGTCAAGAATATTTTTTTATAGTGATTTTGTTGAGAATTTTTATATATCTCTTTTTCTGGGATTTAACTCGATTTTTTTCCGTGGACTGATGTGTCAATTGCGAAAGTCCCTTCATGGAATGAATCAATCCCCACGAGCCTGGTTCGACAAGTTCACGCAAGTTTTAGTGGGCCATGAGTTCTTTCAGGCCCAATCTGACCAGACACTATTTTTTTGGCATTCTTCCAGTGGTTGTATTGCTATCCTCATCGTCTATGTCGACGACATTGTGCTCACAAATAATGATCTGTCAGCCTTGGAGTCACTTAAAGGCATCCTCTCCATATCTTTTGAAATGAAAGACTTGGGGTCTTCTATTCAATATTTCTTAGCCATGAAAGTAGCCCGATCCTCTTAGGGCATTTGTCTTTCTCAGCATAAATATGTGACAAACCTATTGACTGAGACCATCCTTCTCCTATGCAAACTGGTTGCTGGCCCAATAGACCCAAACTAGAAAGTATTGGATGTTCCCATTGTTTGTTCCAGTGAACAAAACCTACTACCAACGCGTCGTGGGTAAGATCATCTTTCTCTCCCATATTCTCCCGGATATTTCTCATGCCGTGGGTATCATCTGTCAATTTATGCATGACCCTTATGAGCATCATTTCATCGTTGTTTATCGAATCCTTGGGAACATCAGACTCAGATTTGTTATTCACTCATCACAACTCCCACTCTATTGCGGTTTATACAGATGTTGTTGGGCCCAAGTCCATCCATGATAGACGTTCTGCCTCAGGTTATTGCTCCTTCGTATGAGAGAATCTTGTCACTTAGAAAAATAAAAACAGTCTGTGGTTGCCTGCCGAAATATGTTGGCTAGCACAGTTACTTATGATCTACGTTTAATGTTTGTCTTAGGGTCCATTTGACGCAACTTTCTACTTTACGTTTTAGACTGCAACTACAATTTTGTTTTAGGAACTATCTTGTTGATGCTTTCTAAAAAAAAAATTTGATGAGGGGTTATTTTTTGCAATCAGATCTGTTTAAGTGTGGTGACTGCAAAAAAGTTACTATTAAACTTGTTAGAAAAAATAAATATTTATAATTCACATTACAGCTTTTTAAGAAGTTGTTTTTCTTGTCACATCCCTACAACCATATGTATAAAAAACTGCGGCCATCTCAAATTGACTCTTACTCTATCAAATTTTGTTATGAACTGATGCACCTCTCCTTTTGTAGGAACTCAATTGGTGAACACAACAGTTGGTATAAAAGAATTCGTTCAAAATGAATTCACAAAAGTACAGGATGAAATTATATTTCCAAACAAGCAGCTTTTCCAGAAGACAATTAATGCTGCTGATTTCCTATGGGCGTTTGGAATACTAAGATCAAGGGCATTTTCAGGCCTTCGTGGAGATAAGCTTGCTCTAATTCCATTAGCTGATCTTGTAAGAACCCATGCATAAAGATTTATTGAATAGATTAAAATATCTAATCAATGTTTCATACATGTTAGTTCTTTCGATGATTATTTGATGTTGTTGATCAGATTAATCATAATTCTAGCATTAATTCAGAAGAGAGCTGTTGGGAGATCAAAGGAAAGGGAGTATTTTCCCGTCAACTTGTATTTTCATTGCGTACGCCTGCGTCTGTCAATGCTGGTGAACAGGTAAATTTAAACTGTACCTATTTTTTTCTGAATAATCAGTTTTTTCTTTTTTTTTTTTGTCTTTGATGATAGACATGTGTAGTCATTGCTGGTGATTCTTAGTTGATAGATATTGCGATTTCATTATTTAATTGCATGAAAGCAGAATTTGTCCATCTAGAACTTATTTGGATTATTTATTATTTTTATTTTTATTTTGAGCGAATTTAGTCATAAAGTCATCTGCTTATTTGTTCGCAATAAGTTTCAAATTCAAAACTTTATAGTTGGAGCAAAAGAATCCAATAACAGGTTAAGGTGGGTTGTGTTAGCACTTATTTTATATTAAGAGAAAAGTATCAAAATAGTCCTACGACTCTTTGCAAGCTGTAATTTTAACATAATATTTTATAAAAATGTCAATATAGTCACCAGACTCTTTTATTATGGACTAAAATGTATCCATAGGACTATCTCAACTTTAATTTAAAGAATCTTAGGACTAATTTGACTTTTTTATAGACTCTAGGACTTAAATGGCCAAATGTAAAGAGCCAGAGGACTATTTTGACATTTTACTGTTGACATTAATACAGTAGTTTAATGAAAATTTTGCATTGAAAGCTTGCTGAGTCAACTTGACAATATGTGCCACATCTGAAATGGAATAATTAACACATAAGGATTCCAAAACCTAACCCTTATAGATTATGCCTTAATGATTCTACAAATTTCTAAATATAAGCAATAGGAGTTATAATAACAGCACTTTTCACAGTTATAGCTGAACGCATTATGATGCAACTTTGCTTGCAATCATTATTCTCCTTCATTAAGATTTTTTATTGAATTCTTATCTTTTTTTTGAGAAAAGTGTCAAAATGATCCTCTAAATTTTTGCCGGGAGTCATTTTACCCTAGTTTATAAAAGGTTCACATTAGTCCCCATGCACTTTTAATATGGGCTGAAATAGTCCACCTTGGGAACTATTTCAACACATATTAAAGGAGTCTAGGGATTAATTTGGCACCTTTATGGACTCTGGGACTAAAATCACTCAATGTAAATATTTAGGCTATCCTTTTTATATGTTTACGAGTTCTTATAAGACATAAATTATCCATATCAGGTTTACATACAATATGATCAAGAGAAAAGCAATGCTGAGCTAGCACTAGACTATGGCTTCATAGAACCAAACAACAAGAGCCGCCATGTTTATACCATGACATTACAGATCTCTGAATCTGATCCCTTTTATGAAGACAAGTTGGATATTGCAGAGCTAAATGGCTTAGGGGAAACTGCATATTTTGATGTTATGCTTGACCTTCCCCTTCCTCCATTGATGCTTCCATATTTAAGGCTGGTAGCTCTTGGAGGAACAGATGCCTTCCTTTTGGAGTCTCTTTTTAGAAACTCAGTTTGGGGTCATCTGGAGTTACCCGTTAGTCATGCCAATGAGGAGACGATTTGCCGTGTGGTTCGCAATGCATGTAGTTCTGCCCTCTCATGTTATCACACGGCAGTCGAAGAGGTAAACTGTGTTTCTTTTTTGCACGAGTTTTAAGGAAATTTTGCCTACCATGCATTCTAGATTATAAGCTACTGTTAAAGCTTTTCTTTGGTTTATAGGATATTACAGTGGCTAGAGAATAGTGAATGATTTTTTAGGTGCATTTAGTACATTTCTCACACCTAGACTTTTATATTTACACTTATAACACTCAATTCTTTAATATCACATAAAAATAACATTATTATTACTTTTAAAGTGTAATGCATGTAAATATAAAAGTATAGCTGTGAGATATGTAAATGCATAGCAATTGTGTGCTACTTATGTAAATTTCCTTTTATTTATTTATTTATTTATTTATGCAAGGGCATTGAGAAAAAAAAAGGGTTTACTATTATAATTTTAAGGGCATAAAATTCCACATAATTCTTGTGTTTAGATAGCTAACACCTAAACATTCATATTTACATGCATAATGTTCTAATCTTTAACATGACATCAAAATCACCATCACCATCTTTTTAAATATAAAATGCATTTTTGCATACATAGGTTCTAAATAGTTATAGTGTAAACATCAAACTTTGGATGTTAGATACGTAAATAAATAAGAATTGAGTAGTATGTATGTAAATTTCCCTAATTTTAATTACTCAAAATGTAAAATCCTACAGCAAAAGAAAGAGGATGATCAGAAATTGATGACCTCTTCAAATTGTCTCTGAGTCTTGGATATCCTATGGTGATTTATTGTATTATGAACCATGGTGACATTTAAGTTATATATTACATTTAACGCATAAATCTGATTTTTCGTCAATTTAATTTAAATAGTTCTAGTTCAAGAAAAGCTTGGTGACTTTCTTTCCAGCAAATAATACCTTTTTTTTTTTAACTTCCATGAATGTGTATGCTTCATCTCTCTTCTAATGTTGGCTTCATAGTTAATTGAATCCTAGTTCAATTTTTTGTCTTTTTTTTTGTGCAAATAAAAAGAGGCATTTACGTACATACCATCCTATTCCTTCGTATTTACATATCAAGCATCTAAACTCTATTTTTTTACATTTTTACCACCAAATCTTTCATATCACATAAAAAATGCCACAACTTCAACTTTGCTTTGGTAAGATGGTGTATATGTAGAAGTTTTAAGTTTAGGTATTAGATATGTAAATACACAGGAATTAAGCAGTGTGTATGAAAATCTTCCAAATAAAAATCTCTATCACAGGCATGCAACTTCAACTCATTGCCTTCTACGAAATGTGCTAGCATTATATTTTTACTGAATGATGTTGTTTAATGCGAGTAATTTTACAGGATGAAGAGCTAATGGAAAGGGGAGGACTGGATCCAAGGTCTGTGATTGCTATTGGTATAAGATTAGGGGAGAAGAAGGTGCTCCAGCATATAAATGAAATTTTTCGAGCGCGTGAATCAGAACTGGATACTCTGGAATACTATCAGGAGAGGAGGCTCAAGGATTTGGGATTGGCTGGGGAGCAAGGAGAAATCATCTTTTGGGAATCCAAATAAGTTGCCGAGTTTTCTTTCAAAATTGGACCAAGGTGCATATCATGCTCATATATATATATATATAATATGTTGTGTTCCTTGAGCATAAATTGTACGTAGATCAAGGGTGTGCATTATTTAGTTAACGAATTGAACCGAACAATTTTGATTGATTCGGCTCAGTTTCAAAAGTGCATTGTGATCTTTGATTTTTAAAATCTAAATGTTTGATTTTTTGTTATTGGTTCGATTTTAGTTCTCGTTTTACTAAATAAATCAACAACAACAACAAGTCTTTATCCCACTAGCTGGGGTTGGTTACATGAATCCTTTTTCTCCATTGTGTCATATTATCATATAATTTTAATAAATTAGGATCATTTTTATACAACACTACGTAGTCGTTTTATATCTACCTTTACCTTTTATAACATAAGTCAAATCTAAAACATCCAATCTCATTGGTCTTCAGATCATTGATGCTTAATGTGACCAAACTATATACGACTCTCTGATATATGAGTAACCCTAACCATGATAGAAAATCAAATATTATTACTGAAAGCAACTAAATAGTTACAATCAATACACTTGAAAGGAAAAATATAACACAACACCTGAAAATCAGAAATAACGATAGGCACGACATAAATAATCAAACTAGGGTGGGATCTTAGGGTGGTGGTGGCTATCTGCGAGAGTTTGGCCCTTCGATGAGGTAGCAAATAGTGGGTGAAAGACAACAATGGTGTGGATGGCGGCAACGAAGGGGAGGAGTTGCAGCAAGGGCAACAAGTTGGAAGGAGAGGAATGGATGGCTGAGTGGTTGGAACAACACAAAACAGTAGGAAAAGATTGTTTTGGGAAAAAATATCGGTGGAGGCAATGAGGGATGTGAGGGACTGCAGGACAACAAAAGGATGACTATTTAGGATGGTGGCAACTAGGAGATGTGGCTGGATTGAGGAAACTGCAGGGAAAACAACATGGTGCAACTATTTGGGAGCAGCTACAGTAATGGAGGGTGGTTGGGAGCGACGTGGGGAGGATGTGGAAAGGTATAGGGAAAATAAACACCACTTTAAGAGAATGATACAACCGTGGCATCACCCAAACCCTCAGATACAATCCTNTGGCCCTTCAAAGAGGTAACAAATAATGGGTGAAGACAACAATGGTGTGGATGGCGACAACGAAGGGGAGGAGTTGCAGCAAGGGCAACAAGTTGGAAGGAGAGGAATGGATGGCTGAGTGGTTGAAACAACACAAAACAGCAGGAAAAGATTGTTTTGGGAAAAAATATCGGTGGAGGCAATGAGGGATGTGAGGAACTGCAAGACAACGAAAGGATGGCTATTTAGGATGGTGGCAACTAGGAGATGTGGCTGGATTGAGGAAACTGCAGGGAAAACAACANTATTGTTTTGGGAAAAAATATCGGTGGAGGCAATGAGGGATGTGAGGAACTGCAGGACAACAAAAGGATGGCTATTTAGGATGGTGGCAACTAGGAGATGTGGCTGGATTGAGGAAACTGCAGGGAAAACAACACGGTGCAACTGTTTGGGAGCAGCTACAGTAATGGAGGGCGGTTGGGAGCGACGTGGGGAGGATGTGGAAAGGGATAGGGAAAATAAACACCACTTTAAGAGAATGATACAACCGTGGCATCACCCAAACCCTCAGATACAATCCTCAAAGGGAGAAATGGACGTCGGCTGTTGTCCTGACAGAAAATTGAGTTAAAAATTGAATTTCAAACCTTAATACAACACATTTATAGGTAATGACTTAAAATGAATGAAGGATAATAGGAAAGAAAATATAAGAAAGAAAAATAAGACTATTTTGGCCCATCTTCCCAATTGTGAAATCCTGTGGTATTGTAGCAGTTACAGTACCGCATTCAAGGTAAGCTCCCACGTAAATCTCCCACAGTTGGAGGGAGATTCGACTTCATCTGTTAAAGCTTCAATCTCCTCATCATATGACGTCAGGTCAACCACGTTGAAGGTGACAAAAACGTTGAACCTCCCGGTAAGTCAATCCAGTTAGCGTTGGCATTCCAAAACACATCTTGATTGAATATGTATCCATCTTGTTATGTACAATCATAACTAGAACTGTACGTGGATGAATATCCTCATGAACCAAGCCTCAAACCATCAAATTTGTAATTGGCTTTTTCCACTCTTAATAGTTGTTCTAGTATCTGATAAACAAGTATGTAAGGAGGAATTAACTCTGGGACGAAATTTATGACATACTAGACCACATTGAAGTATAACCACTCAGAAGATGTCCCTTCTTCTTCTTTGAAAAGTCTTGAATCCCATTGTAAGATATTCCTTCCGACTAAACTCCTAAGGCAATTTCCGACACTGTGATTCATCCATCCTGCTTAATCAGTTGTCGATACATATACTGCTGAACTGAATTTAATACCCCAATGACCTTTTATAAGCTTCCAAAAAAGCAAAAGTGTCTCGTCTCAGACAAACTGGACTTCCCTCAATAAGGGCAACTAAGGATGTATGTTATATATCTGACAACTAAGGATGTAGGTTATATATCTGAAAAGGATTGTCATATGTTTGATATTGACTCCTTAAACACATGGCCATTTTGGACACCTAATACCAGTCCTACTAATGCCCCTCTTAACGTTTGCAAAACGGCATCTCAAAGCATCACGATCTTATACTTTGCTTGAATGTCTATTACCTCAGATTCATTACATTTTAAAACAATTATCCTCAACTCAGTTGGAGTCTCTCTCCTCGGTTCAACTCGAATCACTGGCCCTCGTCGGTCAGAAGTGAAAATAATATCTCAAATCTTCTTCTTTTCAAGTCTTTAACTTCTCCTGGATCACCATTTATTTCTTCAACTGCCCTCTGATCTGTGAAAGCAATAGCTCTTTTGGTTGTGCAATCCGATTCACTATGCCCAATCCCGTAACACTTGAGAACTTCTTGGTTGGGATGGATTTGAACTGACCCTGCATCTCCCACTTCATCTTGGACTGGGTAGTTATCTTATCTTTTCCCACACGCTGGCGTATGAACTTCAGATTCTCCCTATGAAAATGTTGTGATCTGTCTTCTTCATTGTTGAAATTCTCTTTATGGAAGGGATTTAGATCCTCATCTCTTTCTCCGTTTCGACTCTTCAGATTCCAGTCGAGGATAATCTCTCCTTAGCCCCAATCATCAATTTATGCAAGCCTCTGCTAAAGGTGACAAACCTCCTATTATATCTCATCCCGGGTAAGGTCCGTCATTTATCTCCTTGGTGGCATAGTTATAGTTGGGGATTTGTGGAAGTGGAAAGGGTATTTGGTGGTTGGAAAGAAAATTTTTGGTTTATGGAGAATGCTTGAAACCCTAAGATAGGACTAGAGTTAGGATATCTTTGATATCAAATGATACTAGATAACCCAAACCATAATATAAAAGTAAATATTATTACTTGAAGCAACTAAGCAGTTACAATCAACATACTTGAAAGGAGAAATATAACACGACACCCGAAAATCAGAAATGGCGATAGAAACGACACAAATAATCAAATTAGGGTGGGATCTCGGGTGGTGGCAGCGATCGACGAGGGTTTGTCCATTCAATGAGGTAGCAAAAAGAGTGGGTGAATGCTGGAAGGCGTGTCAATAGTAAAGTAAGTGGATGGTGGTAGCGAAGGGGAGGAGTTGTGCAAGAATGACAAGCTAGAAGGAGAGGAATGGATAGTTGGGTGACTGAAACAATAGAAAACGGCAGGAAAAGACAGTTCCGAGCAGATGCAATGAGGGGGAATGTCGGCGGAAGCGATGAGGGATTTGAGGAACTGCAAGACAGCAAGAGGACGGCTGTCCCAGGTGGCTGCATCAATAGAGGGCGGTCATGAGCGACTTGGGGAGGATGTGGAAAGGTTCAGGGAAGATAAACACATAAGGAGAAAGATGTAATTGAAGCACCACCTAAACTCTCAGATACAACCCTCAAAGGAGAAACAAACGCCGATAGTTGTCTGACAGAAATCTGAGCCAAAAACTAAATTAGAAATCCTAATACAACACATATATAAGAAAAAAAAAACTAAAAAGGAATGAATGATAATAAGAAAGGAAGTCTAAGAAAGGAAAACAAATGTGTTTCAGCCCGTCTCCTGATATTACAAAATTTTGAGGTACTGTAACAACTACAGTACCGTGTTGTGGCGAGCTCCCATGTCACTCTCTCTAATATTATCTATCACTGGAGTTGCTCCAATCCATTCACATATATATTCATTTCTCTTTTTGTCGCCACTCATCCACTTGAGCATTCTCATCTCATCAATTGTTACTTTTATGTTTCTCTTATACAAGCCAACATTATGCACCATAAAACATTGCAGGTCTCACCAAGTCTAAGTGAAACTTTCCTTCATGTATGGGCGGTACATTTCTATCACACAATAGGCCTGATACATTTCTCCATTCTAACCATCCAACTTGAGTCTACTAATAATGTCTCAATCTATATCATCATCATTTTGAACAAAAGAACTGAGATATCTAAAACATTCACTCATTTTAATGACTCGATTACCAATTTCTATAACTTTGCCAGCAAATATACTACTAAAATTACATTCCATGTATTCAGTTTTAGATCTATTCAAACGAAAGTCCTTAGACTATGAAGGTGACTTCCATAATTTAAATTTTTTCTGAACTGTCTGGCATCTTATCCACAAGAAGGATATCACCAGAGAAAAGCATGCACCAAGATACATCCTCCCGTAAATGTCCAATAAAAATAGCCATAACTATGTAATCCCATTGAAATAGGAAAATACTTGTTGAATCCTGCTTGTATTCAAACACAAGTAATATCTATAGTATACATATCTTTAATGACTTAAATATAAACAATTTCAATAAATATCTTTTTTAGAACTCTCCAAAGTACTTCTCCAAGAATGTTATCATAAGCTTTTTCTAAATCAACAAAACTCATGTTTATATCTACCTTAATCTCTCTATACTTCTCCATCAAACCTCTCAATAAATGTATAACTTCTATGGTAGACTTGCTCCACATGAATTCAAACTAGTTTTGGGAAATTTTTGTATAAAATTGTAACTTGTGTTTAATTACTCCTTGATAACTTAACCTTAATGTATGACATGTTAAACTTACTTCCTATATAGTTTGCACCTTCTGTCCATCACCTTTATTCTTAAAAATATAAACCAATATACTCTTTTTCCACTCATTAGACATCTTTTTAGTTTTTGAAAGAATATTAAAAAATTAAGTAAGCCAAAAAATTCCTTAATCGTCTAATATTTACACTTGTTAGAATATCATCAGATCATACTATTTTTTCACACTTTATTTTTTTAAAGCCTCTTCAACTTCTATTTTATTAATGTAATGGTAGAAATAAAAAACTATTATTATTTATAATATTAAAATAATTAAATTTAATTGCATTTTCGCAATCTTTATTAAATGTTTTTTCTAGTATCTCACCAACCTCTATGAAATATTCTCATATAAGAAATTTTGTTTTGATTTTCAACCTTCATAAACTTGAACTAATTATTTATCTTTCTTAAGATTCTTTATATGAAAGATTTATACATAAATATTGCAGCTCTTTAGCATCTAATATATTATAAAGTTTATTAAAAATAAAATTTTTAACATCACAAATTATTCACTTAGACTCCCTACGGATTATGTTATATTTTTTTTTTTCAATTTTTATAGCTTATACATCTAAACTAATTTTTTATAACGAAATTTTTTTATTTTTTTATTTTTTGTTACAAATTATTATTACTCTGCAAATTATTTTTATTCATAATTTTTTTCTTTTTGATTCTCCAAATATTGTCATCGCCTATTCCCAAGTCCCGAACGCAAAAAAAAATAGAGGGTTGTGTTAGGTAGTCACAACAAACGTAAAATTTTTTTTGTCAAAAAACTATGACATGATTCCTTCAACCAAACAAACATAAAACTCAAAATTAAATGAAGGATTTATGAAAATTAAATTAATATTATATACATAAGGNTTAATTCAAAATACAACTCATCAAAAAAAATAATATATATATATTGATGAGTAATTTTTTTTTGTTAATTTGATTGACTACACTGCTACAAAGAATTATAATCAATTAAAATTATTAATTAAGAAATAAAAAAATAATATATCAAATTATTTTTAAATTTTATTTTAATATAAACAATAAGATTTAAATCTTGTCTCAACTTTTAACATTTTACGGTTGCATGATTAGGATTATCAAAATGACTTTGTTCGTAAACAACTCATTGTTGGCTCGCTAAATAAAAGAGCTGAACACAAACAATTTTAGTTTTTAAAATATAAACAAACTGAACATGAACAGTGAATTTTTTAGGCTTGTTTAGGCCCCTACTTATCTCTACAAATAATTCTATTTCAGAGCCAACACACTACTTTCAAAATGAACAGCCCATCAAATAAGCTTTTATAACTAGTAAACTATAAAAAAGAAAATCACTGTTCAGCACTAATCCCTATAATAAGCTCCATTAACTTTAACACGATTGTTAAGGATGGCGCTAGGGATAACATTAAAAAAAAAAAAAATATTACATTATGTTACAAAAATGCACATTTTTACACATTGAACCCTGGAACATTACATCTAGATTTGGCTTTAATCAGTGGTGGCTGAATCTANATAATTCTTGCTGTCTGTTCATAATTGAATTCCAACTAACAATTAACTTTGGTTTGTTTATAACTAAACTATTTAAACTGTATTAAATTTCAATCCAGTGGACTTGGTTTTATCAAAATTTTGATTGGCTTGATTTTGCAGATCACAGATTTTGGTTGCAATGGATCCGACCAATTTATAAATTGATTCAACCAAAACCAATCAAAAGCTCACCCCTAACCTTCCTAATAACTTTTAAATTTTCATATTTTTATATTGTATTCGCAGTTTACTAATGTTCATATCTGTATCTTTATTTATCATTCTTTTGTTAATAATGAGTTTTAATATCGACAGCAGCATTGTTCAACTACAAAATGTGACTTTCAATAAGTCATTGATTTCTTGAATTGCAGGATATTAATCCAATTAACAGCATTCGAAAGCGGTATGTTTGAAGAATAATTCTGTAGTTTTATATCTGAGCAACGGCTATCATGCCCATTGCTGCACCCATGTAATTCCTATGGTGTCAGGGCTAATGGAAGCAAATTTTCATGTGGAGCAAGTCTATCATAGTTTATATATATGTATGTATGTATGTATGTATGTATGTATGTATATATGTATAGATACAGAGATATACATATATACATATATACATATATATGTATGTATACATATATCTATCTATTACATATATGTATATATCTATATCTGTATATATACATATATACAGATATAGATATATATCTACATACATATACATCTATACATGTATATTTTATATATATGTATATGTATCTACATATATGTAAATATATACATATATGTATCTACATATATGTATGTATATATACATATATGTATCTACATATATATATATATATATATATATATATATATATATATATATATATATATANGTTGTGGCCTGTTGGTAGAGTAACCTCTTTGAAGGTCTTAAGTGCCCTCGATCACTGGTTCGAGTCCCCCTACAATCAATTTGCCGGTATTGAGGGCGGTATTCGATTGTTCGTTACATTTAGAAGTTATTTGAATTTTGATTATTAATTTAATTTTAAAAACATTGATTAAACTTGAATTACATTCGAGTTAAAATAAATTCATTAACCAATTAGCTTCCATCCGTCAAATCGAATGCATGCACCTTCATTAGGCATTCAAAATTTATTTAAATCAAAACCAAATCAAATCAAATAAGTCAAATTATATTTTAATTCAATTTTGTTTGACTTTGTCTTATTGGATTGCATCTATTCTTTTATTTGGTTAAAGTTTAATCAAATATATCTTATTGATTGGTTCAATTGTTTTTTATTGGGCTGTTTAATTGATTTGATATATTTTCAACCAACCCAATTCCACCGAACCAAACCATTTGCACTGCCCTAAATTGGACCGGGCTTATCTCTAGGGCTACAGAACAGCTCGTTCACGAGTAGCTCGTGTTCGATTTGTTCGTTAAGTTAACGTACCAAACAAAAAAAAAAAAAAAAAAAANATGTGGGGAGGATGTGGAAAGGGATAGGGAAAATAAACACCACTTTAAGAGAGTGATCAACCGTGGCATCACCCATACAATCCTCAAAGGGAGAAATGGACGTCGGCGGTTGTCCTGACAGAAAATTGAGTTAAAAATTGAATTTTAAACCCTAATACAACACATTTATAGGTAATGACTTAAAATGAATGAAGGATAATAGGAAAGAAAACATAAGAAAGAAAAATAAGACTATTTTGGCCCATCTCCCTGATTGTGAAATCCCGCGGTATTGTAGCAGCTACAGTACCGCATTCAAGGTAAGCTCCCACGTAAATCTCCCACAGCTGGAGGGAGATTCGACTTCATCTGTCGAAGCTTCAATCTCCTCATCATATGACGTCAGGTCAACCACGTTGAAGGTGACAAAAACATTGAATCTCCTGGTAAGTCAATCCAGTTAGCGTTGGCATTCCAAAGCACGTTTTGATTGAATATGTATCCATCTTGTTATGCACAATCATAATTGGAAATGTACGTGGATGAGTATCCTCATGAACTAAGTCTCAAACCATCAAACTTATAATTGGCTTTTTCCACTCTTAATAGTCGTTCGAGTATCTGATAAACAAGAACGTAAGGAGGAATTAACTCTGGGACAAAATCTATGACATACTAGATCAAATTGAAGTATAACCACTCAGAAGATGTCTCTTCTTATTCTCTGAAAAGTCCTGAATCCCATTGTAAGATATTCCTTCCGGCTAAACTCCTAAGGCAATTTCCGACACTGTGATTCATCCATCCTACTTAATCAGTTGTCGATAGATATACTACTGAACTGAATTTAATACCCCAATGACCCCTTATAAGCTTCCAAAAAAGAAGAAAGTGTCTCGTCTCAGACAAACTGGACTTCCCTCAATAAGGGCAACTAAGGATGTAGGTTATATGTCTGACAACTAAGGATGTAGGTTATACATCTGAAAAAGGATTGTCATATGTCTGATATTGGCTCCTTAAACTCATGGCTATTTTGGACACCTAATACTAGTCCTACTAATGCCCCTCTTAACGTTTGCAAAACGGCAGCTCGAAGCATCACGTTCTTATACTTTGCATGAATGTCTATTACCTCAGATTCACTACATTTTAAAACAATTATCCTCAACTCACTTGGATTCTCTCTCCTCGGTTCAACTCGAATCACTGGCATCTCTTCGGTTCAACTCGAATCACTGGCATCTCCTCGTCGGCCAGAAGTGGAAATAAATATCTCAAATCTTCTTCTTTTCAAATCTTTAACTTCTCCTGGATCACCATTTATTTCTTCAACTGTTCTCTGATTCGTGAAAGCAATAACTCTTTTGGTTGTGCAATCCGATTCACTATGCCCAATCCCGTAACACTTGAGAACTTCGTGGCTGGGATGGATTTGAACTGACCCTACATCTCTCACTTCATCTTGGACTAGGTAGTTATCTTATCTTTTCCCACACGCTGGCGCATGAACTTCAGATTCTCCCTATGAAAATGTCGTGATCTGTCTTCTTCATTGCTGAAATTCTCTTTATGGAAGCGATTTAGATCCTCATCTCTTTCTCCGCTTCGACTCTTCAGATTCCAGTAGAGGATAATCTCTCCTTAGCCCCGGTCATCAATTTATGCAAGCCCCTGCTAAAGGTGACAAACCTCCCATTATATCTCATCCCGGGTAAGGTTCGTCGTTTATCTCCTTGGTGGCATAGTTATAGTTTGGGATTTGTGGAAGTGGAAAAGGGTATTTGGTGGTTGGAAAGAAAATTTTTGGTTTATGGAGAATGTTTGAAATCCTAAGATAGGACTAGAGTTAGGTTATCTTTGATATCAAATGATACTAGATAACCTAAATCATAATAGAAAAGTAAATATTATTACTTGAAGCAACTAAGCGGTTACAATCAACATACTTGAAAGGAAAAATATAACACGACACCCGAAAATCAGAAATAACAACATAAACGACACAAATAATCAAATTAGAGTGGGATCTCGGGTGGTGGCGGCGATCGACGAGGGTTTGTCCCTCCGATGAGGTAGCAAAGAGTGGGTGAATGCTGGAAGGTGTGTCAACAGTAAGTATATGGATGGTGGTAGCGAAGGGGAGGAGTTGTGCAAGAATGACAAGCTAGAAGGAGAGGAATGGATACTTGGGTGACTGAAACAATAGAAAATGGCAGGAAAAGACTGTTTCCGAGCAAATGCAATGAGGGGGAATGTCGGCGGAAGTGACGAGGGATTTGAGGAACTGCAAGACAGTAAGAGGACGGCTGTCCCAGGTGGCTGCAGCAATAGAGGGCGGTCATGAGCGACTTGGGGGGGATGTGGAAAGGGTCAGGGAAGATAAACACATCGGAAGAAAGATGTAATCGAAGCACCACCAACCCTCAGATACAACCCTCAAAGGAGAAACGGATGCCGACGGTTGTCTGACAGAATTCTGAGCCAAAAACTGAATTAAAAATCATAATACAACACATATATAAGAAAAAAGCTAAAAAGGAATGAATGATAATAAGAAAGGAAGTCTAAGAAAGGAAAACAAATGTGTTTCAGCTCATCTCCCGATGTTACAAAATTCTGAGGTACTGCAGCAACTACAGTACCGTGCTGTGGCGAGCTCCCATGTTACTCTCTCTAATATTATCTATCACTGGAGCTGCTCCAATCCATTAACAGATATATTCATTTCTCTTTTTGTCGCCACTCATCCACTGGAGCATTCTCATCTCATTAATTATTAATTTTATGTTTCTCTTATACAAGCCAACATTATACACCAAAAAGCATTGCAGGTCTCACCATCATCTTACAAAAAGTTCCTTCAAGTCTAAGTGAAGCTTTTCTTCATGTATGGGCGGTACATTTCTATCACACAATAGACCTGATACATTACTCCATTCTAACCATCCAACTTGAGTCTACTAATAATATCCCAATCTATATCATCATCATTTTGAACAAAAGAACTGAGATATCTAAAACATTCACTCATTTTAATGACTCGATTACCAATTTCTACATCTCTGCCACTAGATATACTACTAAAATTACATTCCATGTATTTAATTTTAGATCTATTCAAACGAAAGTCCTTAGACTATGAAGGTGACTTCCATAATTTAAATTTTTTTTTGAACTGTCTGGCATCTTATCCACAAGAAGTATATCGCCAGAGAAAAGCATACACCAAGATGCATCCTCCTGTAAATGTCCAATAAAAATAGCCATAACTAAAGCAGAAAGATATGAGCTTGATCTCTTATGTAATCCCATTGAAATCAGAAAATACTTAGTGAATCCTACTTGTATTCAAACACAAGTAATATCTATAGTATACATATCTTTAATGACTTGAATATAAATAATATCAATAAATTTCTTTTTTAGAACTCTCCAAAGTACTTCTCCAAGAATGTTATCATAAGCTTTTTCTAAATCAACAAAACTCATGTTTATATCTACCTTAATCTCTCTATACTTCACCATCAAACCTCTCAATAAATGTATAACTTCTATGGTAGACTTGCTCCACATGAATTCAAACTAGTTTTGGGAAATTTTTGTATAAAATCTTAACCTGCGTTTAATTACTCTCTGATAACTTAACCTTAATGTATGACATGTTAAGCTTACTTCCTATATAGTTTGCACCTTATGTCCATCATCTTTATTCTTAAAAATATAAACCAATATACTCTTTTTCCACTCATTAGACATCTTTTTAGTTTTTGAAATAATATTAAAAAATTTAGTAAGCCAAAAAATTCCTTAATCGTCTAATATTCACACTTTTGTTAGAATATCATCAGATCATACTATTTTTTCACACTTTATTTTTTCAAAGCCTCTTCAACTTCTATTTTATTAATGTAATGGTAGAAATAAAAAACTATTATTATTTATAATATTAAAACAATTACATTTAATTGCATTTTCACAATCTTTATTAAATGTTTTTTCTAGTATCTCACCAACCTGTGAAATATTCTCATATAAGAAATTTTGTTTTGATTTTCAACCTTCATAAACTTGAACTATTATTTATCTTTCTTAAGATTCTTTATATGACAGGTTTATACATAAATCTTTCAGCTCTTATATTATAAAGTTTATCAAAAATAAATTTTTTAACATCACAAATTATTCACTTAGACTCTCTACGGATTATGTTATATTTTTTTCAATTTTTATAGCTTATACATCTAAACTAATTTTTATAACGAAGTTTTTTATTTTTTTTATTTTTGTTTCAAATTATTATTCCTCTGCACATTGTTTTTATTCATAATTTTTTTTCTTTTTGATTCTCCAAACATTGTCATTGCCTATTCCCAAGTCCCGAACGCAAAAAAATAGAGGGCTGTGTTAGGTAGTCACAACAAACGTAAATTTTTTTTGTCAAAATACTATGACATGATTCCACTAACCAAACAAACATAAAACTCAAAATTAAATGAAGGATTTATGAAAATTAAATTAATATTATATATATATANAGTATAATAAGACCCTGTTTGGGGCAACTTATTTGGTGCGATGCGCTTTAAAAATGCACTCAGAAAAGTTTTGGTAAACTGTGTTTTGATAGCTTATTCAAAAAGATGTGTTTTCAAACCACTGAAATCAGTGTTTTCACACCGTTTCTGGTTAAGTGCGATGCCAACTTTCTAGTTGCGGTCTAGCTTTTCTAAAAAAAAAATTATAATAGCCACCAACTTTTTAAATAAGTAGATTATTTTTCAGTAGTGTATCAACAATTTATTAATAAGGTGCAACTACCTCAAACAGACCCTATGTCTGAAATGAGTTGAGTTTATTTTGAGAAAAGTGTAATATAATTTTGGGGCATTAACATACATACATGTATTTATGTATGTAACACCTAAACATTCGTATTTACATGCATACTATCAAATCTTTAGCATCACATCAAAAATCTCTTAATCACCATCTTCTTAAAAGTAAAATACACCTTTTCACATGCATGGGTTAATAGCACCAAGGTGTTAANTAATTCTTACTCTTGGTTTGTTTATAACTAAACTGTTTAAATTGTATTAAATTTCAGTCTAGTGGACTTGGTTTTATCAAAATTTTGATTGGCTTGATTTTGCAGATCACAGATTTCAGTTGCAATGGATCTGACCAATTTATAAATTGATTCAACCAAAATCAATCAAAAGCTCACCCCTAACCTTCTTAGTAACTTTTAAATTTTCATATTTTTATATTGTATTCGCAGTTTACTAATGTTCATATCTATATCTTTATTTATCCTTCTTTTGTTAATAATGAGTTTTAATATCGACAGAAGCATTGTTCAACTACAAAATGTGGCTTTCAATAAGTCATTGGTCTCTTGAATTGCAGAATTTCAATCCAATTAACAGCATTCGAAAGCGGTATGTTTAAAGAATAATTCTGTAGTTTTATATCTGAGCAACGCCTGTCATGCCCATTGCTGCACACATGTAATTCATATGCTGTCAGGGCTAATGGAAGCAAAATTTCAATGTTCGTATTTTTATAAGGTAAGTGTTATTTTTTATGGGGTCATTTACGTACTTACCACCTAATTCCTATGCATAAATATATCTAACACCTAATATTTAGTTTTTACATTTATACCACAAAAAATTTCGTATCGCGTAAAAACTGAAATACACCTTGTCATGTGTGGATAAGGTGGCATGTATGTAAAAATTAAAGTTTAGTTGCTAAATCTGTAAATGTGTTATATATATAGTTGTGCCGCTAGTTGTGGCCTGTTGGTAGAGCAACCTCTTTGAAAGTCGTAAGTGCCCTCAGATCACTGGTTCGAGTCACCCTACAATCAATTTGCCGGTAGTGAGGGTGGTATTTGATTGTTCGTTACATTTAGAAGTTATGTTAATTTTGATTATTAATTTAATTTTAAAAATATTGATTAAACTTGAATTACATTCGAGTTAAAATAAATTCATTAACCAATTAGCTTACATCCGTCAAATCGAATGCATGCACATTCATTAGGCATTCAAAATTTGTTTAAATCAAAATCAAATCAAATCAAATAAGTCAAATTATATTTTAATTCAATTTTGTTTGACTTTATCTTATCGGATCGCATCTATTGTCTTTTATTTGGTATAAGTTTAATCAAATATATCTCATTGATTGGTTCAATTGTCTTGTATTGGGCTTTTTAATTGATTTGATATATTTTTCAACCAACCCAATTCCACCGAACCAAACCATTTGCACTGCCCTAAATTGGACCGAGCTTATCTCTAGGGTCTATCAAAATAGCTTGTTCTCAAATAGCTCGTGTTTGATTTGTTTGCTAAGTTAACAAGCAAAAAAAAAAAAAAAANAATAATATATTAAATTATTTTTAAATTTTATTTTAATATAAACAATAAGATTTAAATCTTGCCTCAACTCTTAACATTCTACGGATGCATGACTAAGATTATCAAAATGATTTTATGTTCGTAAACAACTCATTTTTGGCTCGCTAAACAAAAGAGCTGAACACGACAACTTTTGTTCTCGAAATATAAACGAACTGAATACAAACGGTAAGTTTTTTAGGGAAAAAAATTTCGTACGTCAATCGTACGCAGAGATGTGTATTAGGGTACACGGGCGTTATACATGGGTTACATGAGGGTTACAAACGTGTTATAACTTCCTTATAACTTACGTGTAACTTACCTGTAACCCGCGTTTTTATTTTATCCATTGAGGTTACAAGATTACAGCGGGCGGCGTTACAGAAGAGTTACATAGGAGGTACAACGGGGTTATAACCCCTTGTAATCCCTGTGTAACCCCCATGTACCCTTTTTACGTACGAAACTCCTGCGCATGCTTGACGTACACAATTTTTTTTCCGTTTTTAGGCTTGTTTACGCCCCTACTTATCTCTACAAATAATTCTATTTCAGAACCAACACACTACTTTCAAAATGAACAGCCCATCAAATAAGCTTTCATAACTAGTAAACTATAAGAAAGAAAATCACTGTTCAGCACTAATTCCTATAATAAACTCCATTAACTTTAACACGATTGTTAAGGATGGCGCTAGGGATAACATTAAAAAAAAATAATTACATTATTTTACAAAATTGCACATTTTTACACATTGAACCCTGGAACATTACATCTAGATTTGGCTTTAATCAGTGGTGGCTGAATCTAGAGATTGCCTGCACACAGGGCATGAGCTATGCACAGCAAGCCATTTGTCTACACACGAGAGGTGAAATGTGTGGTAGCATAAAGGCAATTTCCTTACAGTCTCCCCACCCACGATGTCCTGAAGGAACAGCACAAAAGTATATATTAAAATATGTCTCAGCATCAAAGGCTAAAAAAAGAATAAATGACGACTAAATTTCTTCATGTATAATAAGGTCCTGTTTGCGACAGCTTATTTGGTGTGATGCGCATTAAAAATGCACTCAAAAAAGTTTCGGTAAATTGTGTTTTGATAGCTAATTCAAAAAGATGTGTTTTTAAAACACTGAAATCAGTATTTCCACACCGTTTCCGGTTAAGTGCGGTGCCAACTTTTTAGATGCGCGGTCTAGCTTTTCTAAAAAAAAAATTATAATAGCCACAAGTTTTTGAATAAGTAGATTATTTTTCAGTAATGTATCAACAATTTATTAATAAGCTGCAGCTACCTCAAACAGACCCTGCGTCTGAAATCAGTTGAGTTTATTTTGAGAAAAGTGTAATATAATTTTGGGGCATTCACATACATACCCACAGAATTCTCATGTATTTATGTATGTAACACCTAAACATTGTATTTACATGCATACTATCAAATCTTTAGCATCACATCAAAAATCTCTTAATCACCTTCTTAAAAGTAAAATACACCTTTTCACATGCATGGGTTAATGTCACCAAGGTGTTAAAAGTGTAAATATCAAAATTTGGGTGTCAAGTATATAAATACACTAGAGTTGTGAGGTATGTATGCAAATTTCCCTGTAATTTTTTTACTGACTCCTGCATATATTTTATGGGAAAAATTAGATGATTATAGAAAAAGTTTAGAGAAATTAGATGATTATAGAAAAAGTTTAGAGGGTATTTGTAATAATACCTGCAAACAAATTGTGCAGCAGATGCTTTCTTCATGACCATCTCTTTTATTATGAGGTATCACATAGGATGGAAGCTTTATTAACAGATCTCCTGATAAACCCTTCGAAGCAACTTCGCCGGAGAAACCGCGGAGCTAATCATGGTAATAAATTGAGGTTAAGATTTTTCAAGTCAAATATAGAAGAATGGGATAAAGCAAAATTCATAAGAAGTTTCACATACATAACATTCATTTTCTAGGTATTTACACATTTAACACCTAAACTTCCATTTTTAACTANAGAGATACCGCGGAGCTAATCATGGTAATAAATTGAGGTTAAGACGTTTCAAGTCAAACATAGAAGAATGGGATCAAGCAAAATTCATAAAAAAGTTTCACATACATAACATTCATTTTCTAGGTATTTACACATTTAACACCTAAACTTCCATTTTTAACTACNTACCGCGGAGCTAATCATGGTAATAAATTGAGGTTAAGATGTTTCAGGTCAAATATAGAAGAAAGGGATCAAGCAAAATTCATAGGAAGTTTCACATACATAACATTCATTTTCTAGGTATTTACACATTTAACACCTAAACTTCCATTTTTAACTACACACCACCTTACATATGCCAAAAAAAAAAAAAAGAAGTGTATTTCACTTTTTAAAAGTTAAAATAGTGGTACTTTTCATATGATGTGAAAATTTTGGGTGCTATAAATGTAAAAAACAATGTTTAGGTGTTGGATATGTAAATACATGGGGAAATTGAGTGCTATGTATGTAAATGCCCCAAATTTATAATAGTAAGAATTCTTACATTAAAGTTTGGCATCAGAAAAAAATATAAATCAGAATCTCTAAATAGGCAGCCAGATCAATAAGATCAAGTGAAGTTTACATGCATACCACACACTTCTTATGCATTTACATATTTAACACCCAAAGTCTGATATCTACACTCGTAATATTTTGGGGTTATAATCCTATGCATGAAAGGTGAATCGGTATTTTTTGATGTGATGTTAACAAATTGAATGACATGCATGTAAATATAAATGTTTAGGTTTTAGATATATAAATACATAAGAATTGCGTGGCATAGCTGTAAATGCCCCGATCAAGGGAAGTTGTAAGCTGAAGCAAACGGAATCCACTTTTAAACAGGTCTCCATAATGGAGCAAGCAAACAAATTAAAGAATTTCACATAAAGTAAATAATAAAAAAAATAATAAAAAAACTTTCAAGGAGTAAAAATAAATAATAAAAATAAAAATTTGCATGGAGTATAAATATCAGGAAGAACGTTATTATTTGGAGGTCCTAAATAGGGATGTTAACAATCCAATTTTGAGCTGAGTTAGGGTAGTCTCAAAATTGGCTTAAAAAAATTCGATAAAAAATTTTGGCTCATATGTCGGCTTGTTTATTTCGACCCAAACTCGATCCGAGCCTAAATTTGAATCAATTTTCGATTGATTAATGATCTTCGAGCTAAATTCACTAAATTGAAGGCCCTGACATTACTAAGGGTGTTAGCTATCCTATTTCGAGCCGAGATGAGGTTGACTATAAGTCGGCCAAAAAATTTCTATCCAAAAACTGGCTCATAGTTCGGCTCGTTTATTTCACTCCGTTCTCGGTCCGAGCCAAAATTCAATAAACTTTCAAGCGATTAGTAACCTTCGAGCTAAATTCACAACCCTAATCCTAATCATCCAATTACATCAACATATCTCAAACCATGAATGATTTTAAATTGATTTAGATGTAACTTGCATCAATTACAATTTTTGCTTTTCATAGAAGTTAATGGACAGGCTTATGGCCATGAACAATGCCTTGAGTTTGAACCATAGGGTTTCAATGATCATATTTTCCAAGGCCTTTTATTAGTACATCTTCCACCAAAAATAATTGGACCATCGAAAGTATTTTTACGCCATCTCTAACATTTCATCTTCCTTACCATTGATAGCACGTTTGCTTTTACAATATCTTATCGAAGAAGAGCTCCATACATCTAGGTTCTCCAAAAGTCATAATTATTTGACAGAACATTTTTATATGAACTTTTATAGTATTGGATCCATGATAAGAATCCCAAACCTGCAAATCTAAATTTGGGCATGCAAATTGGGTTAAAGCCATCATCCATGAAATAAAATTAAGTGAACACATCTTTAAGAGTTCATCTGAAAATCAACCTTAAAAAATACTGGCATGAAATGAAGCATTGAATAAAATTGATGGAAAATTTCAGGTTTAATTCACAACATCATGATTGATGCGAAAATTATGAGCACAANAGTCTCCATAATTGGAGCAAGCAAACAAATTAAATAACTTCACATAAAGTAAAAAATAAAAAAAATAATAAAAAACTTTACAAGGAGTAAAAATAAAAAATAAAAAAAAAAATTTTGCATGGAGTATAAATATCAGGAAGGAGGTTCTTATTTCGAGGTCCTAAATAGGGATGTTAACAATCCAATTTCGAGCCGAGTTGGGGTAGTCTCAAAATTGGCTTAAAAAAATTCGATAAAAAATTTTGGCTCATAGGTCCGCTCGTTTATTTCGANAACTTTACAAGGAGTAAAAATAAAAAATAAAAATAAAAATTTGCATGGAGTATAAATATCAGGAAGAAGGTTCTTATTTGGAGGTCCTAAATAGGGATGTTAACAATCCAATTTCGAGCCGAGTTGGGTAGTCTCAAAATTGGCTTAAAAAAATTCGATAAAAAATTTTGGCTCATAGGTCCGCTCGTTTATTTCGACCCAAACTCGATCCAAGCCAAAATTTGAATCAATTTTCGAGTTATTAACGATCTTCGAGCTAAATTCACTAAATTGAAGGCCCTGACATTACTAAGGGTGTTAGCAATCCTATTTCAAGCCGAGATGAGGTTGGCTAGAAGCCGGCTAAAAAATTTCGATCCAAATTTTTGGCTCATAGTTCAGCTCGTTTATTTCGATCCGTTCTCGGTCCGAGCCAAAATTCAATAAACTTTCAAGCGATTAGTAAACTTCGANGAGCCAAAATTTGAATCAATTTTCGAGTTAATAATGATCTTCGAGCTAAATTCACTAAATTGAAGGCCCTGACATTGCTAAGGGTGTTAGCGATCCTATTTCGAGCCGAGATGAGGTTGGCTAGAAGCCGGGTAAAAAATTTCGATCCAAATTTTTGGCTCATAGTTCGGCTCGTTTATTTCGATCCGTTCTCGGTCCGAGCCAAAATTCAATAAACTTTCAAGCGATTAGTAAACTTCGAGCTAAATTCACAACCCTAATCCTAATCATCCAATTACATCAATATATCTCAAACCATGAATGATTTTAAATTGATTTAGATGTAACTTGCATCAANGAATCCAAGGGAACGAAATCCTCCACCACCTGTAAGCCATGTAGTGTCACCCCCAATCCCCTGCAAATTCCCCAATTTTTCTCCCACTCTGTCCCCCATCATGACCCCCAAAGCTTCCCGTATCTACCAGCTTCAATCTCAACTGGTCCATGACCCAATTTGAGATGAAATTGTGAGTGGCTCTACTATCTACCAAAACCACAACAAGTTGCACATCGATCTGTCCTGTCACCTTCATGGTGTGATTGGGAGTGAATCCCACCTCTAAGTTGAGGGACAACTCCAAGTGTAAGTGGTCCTCTCTATCTTCCGCTTCTTCATCCAACTCATTATCAACCTCCTCCCCATTAAAAATTGCAAGGAGTGCGAACTTTGCACTAGTGGCCTGGGGTATACTTCTCATCACATTGAAAACATAATCCCTTTGCTCTCATGTCCCACACCTCTGCCCCCCCCTCCCCCGGCGGGCCCCCATATTCTTCTTCTTTAACGCTTCCTTCTGAAATGACACTGTCTGGGTCCTTTGTGTCATCGTCATTGAGGTACTCTTATGAAATCCTCCTGGGGTGTTCTCCATCTAGTAATTGTCTTTCACTAGCTGGGTGAGCTCCATCGCCTCTCTCAA